>PVKB01004587.1:114667-134716 GCA_004027205.1 Ctenodactylus gundi
GGGGGGGGGGGGGGGGGGGGGGGATATGCAGGGAGCAGGGGAGGAGGGCTGTGCCATGTGGAGAAAGATGCACAGGCTTTATTGTCAGGTAACACCTGCGTGACGGCACTGTCACAACCCCACATTTGGCTAGGAAACGGAGGCACAGGTTACTTAGAGCCAGAAAGTGTTGAGGACAGAACACAGCCCTGGCCAGCCCTGCGCTCCCTCTGCCTTCCCTTCCCTTGCAGAGAAGACAGAATCCGCTGAAGGGACCTGCCTCCTTGTCCCCCTCTCCCGTGTCTGTGCATGGAGCTGGCGAGCCCAGTCCATTCCACAGCCGGTGCCTCTCGCTGTCCTGGGGGGTCTCGGCTGCAGTCCCATCTTCTGTGTGTGCTTTGCTGTTTTTCTCTCGTCTGGACCACTTGTGTTGAGATGTGAACACACGACTTTTTCTTTCTGTAAGCATCTCTTTTCTCTGTCTCCTATCAGCTTTCTTGTTTTCCTTTTCCGTTCTTCCTAGCAGCTAGCTCCCAGTGAGGCTGCCCTCTGCTGTCTGAGTCTGGCCTGCAGTTTGTCTTATGCCTTCTCCTGGCTGACCGGCTCCATGTTGCCAAACATGAAAGTTGAGCCCCAGCTCTCATCCTGCAGCTGTGTGTGGCCTTCCTTCATCTTCACTGCCTTCTGTTTGAAACGTTTGAAGTGTCTTCTGCTTTTTTCACTTCCCAGCTCTGGGTTGGGGTGTGTCTCTTAGCATTCTCTTTGTTGTACCTTATGTAGATTGTGAATTCCAATCTTGTATTTTTAGTCTAAATCCAAGTATCTTCCAGTCATCTCTCTCTACGGCGGCCGGCCAGCATCCCATGGCTGACCCACCTCGACCTCAGCTTCAGCGTGTTCCCCAGAAGACCCAGGTTCTTTGATGGGACTCCATTCTTTCTGCTCCTGGGCCACAATTTTGTAAACTTCCTTGCTGCTTCTTCCTTCCTTATCTTATTTCTGATTCATTTCTAGTCTCCTATCTTATTTTCTTAACTCTGCTTTCAAAAATATATCCAGCATCTGGTCACTTCTCCCCTCTGCTCACTGCCACCTCCTGGCCCATGCTGGCACCTCGTGACTTGTGGCCGCTGCAGCCTTTTCACGGACCTGTGCCTATCCTTGCCCCTCTTGCCCTACTTTCCAGAATGAGCAGGTTAAAAACCAGAGCGATAAAACTGATGAACATCCAGCCAGACTACAGAGGAGAGAAGATGCAATGCAATGAGTAGGCAATGTGAAAATCAGAAGAGGGGATGTTGTTGCAGACCTCACTGACATTACAGAGAATCAGCATTACATCCGTCAGTTGCACTCTAATCCTAACCCTTGAAAAGCATAAGCTACCAAGCTGAGTCAGCACAGCTCAGTAACAGCTCTGTCACAGCTCTGATCCCAGCACCCTGGGATTCCTGTGGCAGAAGGATTTCAAGTTTGAGCTCAGGCTAGGCAACTTGGTGACTTAGACCATCTCTCAAAATAAAAATTTTTAAAAAGGGCTAGGGATGTAACTTAATCTCCAGAACCACACACACTAAAAAGTACCACTGGTAACTTCAGAAATGCTCTATGTGTTAAACAAGTAACCTTCCAACAAAGAAAGTCTTAGGCCTTGATGGTTTTATTGGTGAAGTCTAACAAACATTTAGTGAAAAAAAAAAACAGCTCCTTAAAACTTCCAGAAAATAGAGAAAGAGAAGCTATTTTCCAACCTGTTTTATATGAACTTACTTTTACAGAAACCAGGCAAAGGCATGACAAAATAAAACTACGGGTATATGCCTCATCAACACAGATACAAAATTTCAACAGAGTTTTAGCACATTGAATCAAGCAGTACATCCAGCAGATGATGCTCCTTAATGCAGAAATGCAAGACGGGTTCATTGGTCAACAGTCAATATAGTTTTGCATATCAAACAGCAGAAACTACATGATCTCTCAAAAGGAAAAAGCATTTGACTAAAGTCAGCACTCATTCAAGATTAAAAATGCCTGTGTGAAGTAGGAATGAAAGGAAACTTCCCCTGAAAAATACTACAGCTGATGTCATATGTAGCAAAGAGGTCAGGAGCCAGGCACAGATGCCTGCTGTTACCATCTTGCTCAGTGTGGTGCCTGAGGTCCTAGCCATAGTAATAAGGCAAGAAAAAGCACTTATGGCAAGAAATGAAAGTGCCTTTTTCCCAGGTGGCTTGATTACTTGTGCAAAAGAGCCCAAAGTGCCTACTTTAAAAGTTCCTAAAAGGAATAAGTGAACGTAACCAGGGTCATAGCATACAAAATTCGGATTTCTGAACACAAATAGTAGAATGAAAACAGAAGTTCAGGGAAACTACACCACAGCCATGGAATAAATGTGTATTGCAGTGTAATTGAAATTGTTACATGCCAGGTTTTACATGCGGTGAATTTTAAAACACTCATAAGAGAAATCATGATACATGAAGTGAGCATTCCATGTCATGTTCATGCTCCAGAAGACTGGACGTTCCTAAGACATCAGATCGCTAGAATCGGTGTTCTTCCAGTCCAGATCATTTTTGGTAGTAGCTTATAAATCAACTCTAAAACTTACGTAGAAAAGCAAAGGAACAAAAACTACAGTTCTGAAGAAGTACAAAATAGAGAAAGTGAAGCTACATTGATCAAGGTGTAAGTGACAGTGTGCAGATGGAGCAGCACAAGAAATTAAAATGGGAAAGATCATCATTTGTAACAAATAGTGTGGAAAATTTCAAGCAACCATATGCCAAGCGAAAAAAGTCTTGAGTCACTCGCAGTCCACTCAGGCTGCCTTTATAAAATACCAAAGATAAAGTGGCTTTCTCAGAAATTTACTTCTGTCAGTTCTGGAGGCCCGGCAACCAAGATCAAAGTGCTACAAGATGGCTGTTATCCCTAGACCTCTCTTCTTGGCTTGTAGACAGAGGTCTTGTTGCTGTGCCCCTTCTTGCCCTTTTCTCTGAGTGCATAGGTGAGAAGGCACTAGTGGGATCTCCTGCATCTCCTTGTGAGGACGCAGATCTGTCTGTGGCTCAAGACTTCACCTTCATGCCTTACCTCCCGCAGCCACACTGGGGGTCAGAGCTTCTGCAGTTGGACACTGGGGAGCACAACTCAATGCCTAGCACGTACTTTCACTTTCGACAAAACTTTCAAGGGATCACAGGCACACATGCAAAACCTAAAGTTATAAAATCTCTAAAGCAAGTCAGAGGACCAGTAAGAGGGGGCAAGGATTGTAATTGATATATATGAGCACAAAATCCTTAAGCTCAGTATAACTGTGTATATTGCATGTATGCACTAATACATATTGGGTGAAAAAATTTCTAAAACAGGAAATAATGTTGGCAAGATTTCTTTAAGACAGAAACATGTGAACCATAAAAAGTTGATACACTGAACTTTATTAAAATTAAAACTTTTAATGAACATAATGGCATATGGCTATAATCCCTACTACTTGGAAGGCCAAGGCAGAAAGATTTACAAGTTTGAGACCAATTTTGGCAACTTATTTCATCTCAAAAAATAAATTCTGGGGTTATGTTTCAGTGGTAGAGAGCATGCTTGGTAAACAGAGGGTGCTGGATTTGATTCCCCCCACGCACACTCACATAGAACTTATAAATGGCAAAAGATTTGGACACATCACCGAAGAAGGTACAAAAACAAATGTGTAAAGATGCCCAATATAATTAGTCATTAAAGAAATCTAAAACAAAACAATGAGAGAATGTTACCTGCCATTATAAGGGCTAAGATACTTTTAAAATGATAATATTAAGCTGGGAGACTGGATTTTCTTGTGTTCCTGGTGGAAATACAAAATAGCACTTACCTTGACCAAATGACTTGCAGTCATTAAATGGTCCAGTTTTCCTGCTTTGTACGTGGAAGCCTGTGCACCCACACAGAAACCTACACGTAGATGTGATGTCTGTAGAGTGGAGGACATATTTATCAAAATTTATATGCCACCATAAATCAAAAGGATAACTTTTATTTATGTGAACAATGCCTTAATAAAGCTGCATTGGGGCTGGAGGAATGGCTCAGTGGTTAAAGTGCTTGCCTAGCAAGCGCTACATCAAGCGCTAAGTACCCAAGTCTGATTCCCTAGCCCTGCATAAACTTGGCGTGGTGATGCACACCTGTAATCCCAGTACTTGGGAGGCTGAGGCAGGAGAATTGCTGTGAGTCCAAGGCCAGCCTAGGCTCCATCGTGGGTTGGAGACCAGCCTGGGCTACAGAGCGAGACCCTGTCTCCAAAATAAATAAAATAATAAATAAACCAGGCATTATGGAAACTTAAATCAGGTACCTTATTTCACTGCCTTCCTGTCTGGGAATTTCCTTCCTGCCTGCCTGGCCCTGCGACACACAAGAAGACCTTTGCCCAGGCCTTTTGTCCTCAGGGTCTCACACAGAAGCTCCCTTCCTGGTGAGAGCCTTCCTGAACACCTGTCCAGAACTAGTTCTCTTGGGACCCCCTCCCCAAACCTGTTTTCCTGTCCCTAGCATTTTTCACAACGTACTATACTTTTTTTTTTTTCCTTGCAACTGCACTGACAAATGCAGTGCAAATTGCGGGAGGATAGTTTTAGAGGCTTCTTGTGCCATCATCTAATGCACGACCTAACATCTAGTAGTGATTAGTAAATACTGCTGGATGAATGGGTACCATATTGCTTCTAAATTCCATTGCCATTCCCTACACACATGCACACACATGTGCGTGTGCTTATGCATGTGTGCACACGCGCATTGGGTTCCCTCTGCAGACTTTGGCGGGGAGATCCCTGATCTGGCTGTACATCAGTGTTGTTCTAGCTCCATCCATACCCAGTGTCCCCGCTACATCATGCCTCTTCCCTCCTACGCTAGGTCTGCCCAGATGAGAGGTTTCAGGATAGCTCCTAACACCTGTTTGTTCCCTTCTCTTGCCTTGGCCCAGCTGGGATGAAGCAGCACCAGTGTGATGCAGAGCTGAGGAAGGAGATCTCCTCTGTGTGGGCCAATCTGCCTCAGAAGACTCTGGACTTACTGGTACCACCCCACAAGCGTAAGTAGGAGGGTGAAAAATATCCTTGAGTTTCACCTTTGTCCTACAGAGGCAGGAAGGGAGAGGCTAGAGGCATATGAAGGTAGGGGAGGGGCCATGTGGAGCCGTAGGATGCAATCTGAGGACCTTCTAATGTGGGGAGCATATTTGAAGACACCTCAAGAATTTCAGGAGGGAACCTAGCTAGATATGTAAAGAACGAGAAGATGCTTAACTCCACGGACCTGTCCCGAAGCACAGGTGGGCCCAGCAGTCCTGCACGGGGTCCTTGGGATGCGCCATAGCTGCTGGAGGTGCTACATCTGAAGGGTTATGTGGTGGAACTCCTGGGACCGAGCTCCCACTTCTGCCCAAGAGCCTCCCAGTCCTGGAGTGTTTCCAGGGATCCACATGGTGGCATGAGGGAGAGGAGACTGTCTCCTAACCCAGTCTACCTAGTTTTGAACATCATCTCGAGTTCCTCTACTCTTTGTCCTTCAAACCTCCACTCCGAATCCTTTCTTTTCTGTTCTGTTCTTCAGCTGATGAGATGACAGTGGGGAAAGTCTACGCAGCCTTGATGATATTCGACTTTTACAAACACAACAAAACCACTAGAGACCAGATTCACCAAGCTCCAGGAGGCCTATCCCAGGTATCAGGCTTCAGGATCTCCAAGAAGTATCTGGTGCCTCTGGGACCTTGGCATGCTTTGGAGACTCACAGTAGCCTTGCAGAAAGTGCAGTAGAAGAAGGAAGGCCCTCACTAGCTGGTTGCCTGGTGGTCTCAGGAAGCCCCTGAGCTGGAGAGCTGGTACTCAGGGCAGACGAGAAGGAGGCTGAGGCACTAGGTGGCTTCACACTTTCAGTGATAGGCAAGGAGGGTTGTGTTTCTGAGGAGTCTGGCAGCTGAAAGGAGCACCTGTTATCTCTGTACAGAGAGCAAAGAGATGTGCACTGGTAGATCCAGGGCCATTGTCCACTCTGCTTGTAACTCAGGTTTGAAGTGTGTCTTCCTGGTGCCATCCGTCTTCACTGACCTTGTGGAGGCTCTGTCCAGGAAGTTCTAGAGATGTACAAAGATTCCGGGGATGCTCACCCAGCCTTGGGATGGGAAGCACCTGGGCTTGTTCCATACTGCCTTCCCAAGTGTGGGACCAAATCAGCCCCAGAGACCTCGTTATGCTCATCCCAGGGGCCCAGGCAACAGTGATGAGATCAGATTGTTCTGCAGTCTCTCCAGCCTACGTAGGTAGGAGATGGGCTCAGTCACAGGAAAGGCCTAGAGTAAGTGCTGTAAGGGTCCCAGGCCTCTTTACTCTCTGGTCAGGTGTTCATATTGGGGATGAGGTGGAGAAGGGAGGGCCAGGGACTCCACACTGGGGCAGGGAACTCCATGCTGGACTTGGATGGGAACTGGCTTGTCATGGGCCGTGTGCCTGTGGAGGCCACATCGGGTCTAGCAGAGCTGGGCCCCTCAGAGCTCCTCCTCCACCCTATGCCCCTTCACAGATGGCCCCTGTGTCCCTGTTCCACCCTTTGAAGGCCGCCCTGGATCAGAAACAGCCTGCTGTGCTCCGAGGGGCTCGGGTTATTCTGCGGCAGAAGAGTTCCACCTCCCTCAGCAACGGTGGGGCTATGTGAGTATCAAGTGTAGCAGTCCTGCGAGGGGTCCAGAGCCAGCCCTCACCTGCCCAGCCCTCCCTTACCATGGCCTTGGTTCAGTCCTGAAACACCTGAGGCAGCTTGTCCTGGCCTCAGCCGGCCTCTCACATGGCCCTGAGTCGGCCTCACAGTGGGAGAACAGGTATCTCTGTCTGTGGCCTGCAAGCCAGTGAGGGCTTCTGTGAGTGGTTGTCTACTTGCCAGGTTTCTGGGGAGTCAGCTCCCGTGGCATCAGGGTTAACGTGACAGGCTCAGCCAGGCGTGCCGTTGCAGAGCTCTGCTGCTACCTGCACCCACCCGTTGTGGTCTCCAGGCCACGGATGGCCTCTGATGCCTGTAGAGCACTCAGCGCAAACCCCCATCCTTCCTCCTCTGCTCTCCTAACTCCTCTGACAGCTTCCTCCCAGATCCCCATTCTGGTACTTATTATGAGGGTGTTACACCTCGTGGACATACTGTTCAGGACCTTTGTGTTGCTTAACCCTTGCCAGGTTTCTTGGTGAGAAGCCATCTAAACAGAAGAGGCACAAGGCAGCACCCTTTCTTAGGTGCATGGTGCTGAGTGGGGCTGGGCTCCATGCAGAGGCTGGACTCTTCCAGCCTTTCTGATCAGCAGTCTCTGGGCCTGTGGTCCACACAGCTCATCCATGGACTCCAGGGGCCCTCCAGCCTCATACTGGCCCTGACAATAGCAGAGGTCCCAGGGTGTAGACCCTCTTCAGACCCCAGTTCTTGCCTCAGCAGGCAGAGTACTGTACCACAAGGCCCTATTCAGGATACAGTGGGCCATGTAAAGGAACCTGGGTGACGAGGGGTGCCCCAAATCCAGGGTTGCCGAGGTCTGGCCCCTCCAGCTCTGCCATGCCCCATGCTCTCCTTGCCATGAGTTGGTTTATGTCCCATTTTTTGCGCTTAAAATTTAGCAGATTTATTCTATTGAGTGTATGTCACTGTGGTGCATTCCTGGGCATAGGAGTGAGATCATCTCTTGGAGAGAATGTGGGATGTCTAGAGTTGGTCTGAGCCAGGCTTTCATGAGGAAACTGAGCCTCAGCTACTCTACTGTAGCTGCTCTGTGAAGGTGAAGATTCCCATCAGGTTGAAGCAACCAGGTCCTGGGTGAGTAGAGGGTGACCTCTGCAGTCCCTGGGTCTCCGGCCTTGCAGCACACTCCTTCTCTTCTGCAGACAAACCCAGGAGAGTGGCATCAAGGAATCTGTGTCTTGGGGCACACAGAGGACCCAGGACACGCTCTATGAGGCCAGAGCACCCCTAGAGCGTGGCCACTCGGCAGAGATCCCCGTGGGGCAGAGGGGAACACTGGTGAGCCACCCTGGAGGAGGGCACGGGGGATGAGGAAAAGGTGGCCCATGTAGCCAGGTTGGGGGAGGAGTATAGAGGTCTTTGGGACTAGGATAGGAGTGCGATGGGGATGGGGGATAAATATGGGGGATATCTGTGGAATTGGGATGGGGTTTCTGGGACTGGAATGGGGGTCTGTGAGGCCAGAGTGGAAGTCTGTGGATCTTAAGTGGGATTCTGTGGAATAGGGTTGGGGGTCTATGGGACTGGATGAGGGTCTCTCTGGGGTCATGGTTGGGGGTCTGTGGAACCGGGATGAAGGTTTGTGGGACTGGGATGGGGGAGTCTGTGGTTTCAGGATGGGGCGTATGGATTAAGAATGGAAGTGAGACCAGGATGGGGCTGTGTGGGGCCAGGATGGGCTGGGGAAGAAGGTGTCCTGTGCGGTGCCACCTGCAGGCTCCCCTCCCTCAGGCAGTGGATGTCCAGATGCAGAGTATGGCGCTGAGGGGCCCTGGTGCAGAGCCCCAGCCTGGGCTGGAGAGCCAGGGCCGTGCTGCCTCGATGCCCCGCCTGGCAGCAGAAACACAGGTGGGTAGGTTTGGGGTATGGGTTGTGGGGAGGCAGCATGAGGGTAGGCCTGTCCTGAGCGGGTGGAAACTAGAAGCTGGAGAAGCTTCTAGAACCCCACCAGTAGCCCGTCCAGTGCAGACATTGCCAGCCCTGTAGGCCCTGCTGTAACACAGCACCTCCCACGGTACTCAGACTTGGTGTGGGTGGCAGGGGACACAGTTGACCTCCCGAGCTCTGAATTCCAACTCTGCTGCCTCTATTTCTGGCAACAACTCTAGTATCATAACCCGCGTGTGATCCCCCCACCAGGCCTCATGCCCCCTCTAACTCTGTGCCCACATTGTGGAGTTCCTGCTTCTCACCTTCCTGGGTTCTTTTCTCTGCCATGTGCCTCATGCCTTGGTCTACCTTGTTCCTGGTTGAGGCTCTGAGTTAAATGTCTGGTTCTGTCCTTTGGCCCTCCTTCCCCCTCTGCCCCTGTGAGGTCAGGCTCTCTCTGGAGAACGTCAGACTAGGAAGGAGGACACCTAGTCCAAAGGACAGTTCCCTGCTCCAGACCCTGGGGGTGGGAGGTGGTCCATGTGTCCCTTCTGAGGTAGAAGAGAGGCTGTAGCAGTCATACCCTCTGCCAGGATACCCAGGGCCTGCTGGGTCCACAGGTGCCACTCCCCGCCCTGTCTAAACTCTTCCTGGGCTCCTCTTTCCAGACATGGTGTGTGGGCTTTGTTCTCGCATCCACTGGCTGTCTCTGCACTGTGCCAGATCCCTGACCCCTGCTCCTTGCACTTCCCTGTCCCTCCCCGCAGCCTGCCCCAGACACCAGTCCCATGAAACGCTCCATCTCCACGCTGGCCCAGCGTCCCCACGTGACCCACCTGTGCAACGCTGCCCTGGACCGCCCTCCACCCAGCCAAGCGTCTCATCACCACCACCACCGTTGCCACCGCCGCAGGGACAAGAAGCAGAGGTCCTTGGAAAAGGGTCCCAGCCTGTCTGCTGACGCAGATGGTGGTGCGTGTTGAGTGGTCTGGGGGAGCCTCTTGAGGTTTGTGGTTTGAGTGGAGGGGTCCGGCAGCTCACGGAGACCAACTTCCTCAGTGTCCCTTGTGCCCCCAGAACTGGCTACAGCAGGAAGTGGGGGAGGGGTGTTCAGGTCTGGGGCCTGGGCAGGACCACATGCTGCTCCTTCCTCAGCACTGTGAGGTCTGTCTTGCCCCTAGGGATGGGATCTGAGGCCAGGGTCTCCCAGTGCCGGGCTTTGCCAGCTGACTTCTCCTTTTCCTGGGGCAGCACCAACCAATGCCCCCACAGGAGAGGGGCCAGCAGGCTGTCGGCGGGAGCGCAAGCAGGGCCGGGGTCGGTCTCAGGAGCGGAGGCAGCCCTCTTCCTCATCCTCTGAAAAGCAACGCTTCTACTCCTGTGACCGCTTTGGGGGCCGAGAGCCCCCACAATCCAAGCCCTCCCTTAGTAGCCACCCCACGTCTCCGACAGTGGGGCCAGAGCCAGGACCTCCCCTACAGGTGAGCCGCCCAGGGCCATAGCAGCACTTGGGCCTCCCCACTGCACCGTCTGCCCCCCACAAAGGGCTCTGGCTCCCCCTGACCCCTTTCTCCCTGACCACTGCCCAGTGTCTGTTGCTGTCTTCTGCCTGCTGCTCCTGCTCCCGTCCTGGTCCTTGTGTGGCTTTTCCCACTCTCACCCGCTCCATCTTCTTGCGTGCCTCTCCTGCTCCCTTGCTGGTGTTCCATGCTGCTTTGTTTTTGGTTTTCATTTCTGTTCCTTCTAATGCAGAGTGGTGGCTCAGTCAACGGAAGCCCCTTATTGTCGACATCTGGTGCTAGCACCCCAGGCCGAGGTGGGCGCAGGCAGCTCCCCCAGACGCCCCTAACTCCCCGCCCCAGCATCACCTACAAGACCGCCAACTCCTCACCTGTTCACTTTGCTGGGGCTCAGAGTGGCCTCCCGGCCTTCTCCCCCGGCCGGCTCAGCCGTGGACTTTCTGAACACAACACCCTGCTCCAGAGAGACACCCTGAGCCAGCCCCTGGCCCCAGGCTCTCGCATTGGCTCCGACCCCTACCTGGGGCAGCGCCTGGACAGTGAGGCCACTGCCCACACCCTGCCTGAGGACACGCTCACCTTCGAGGAGGCTGTTGCCACCAACTCCGGCCGCTCCTCCAGGACTTCCTATGTGTCCTCCTTGACCTCTCAGTCCCACCCTCTCCGCCGGGTGCCCAATGGCTACCACTGCACTCTGGGACTCAGCTCCGGGAGCCGGGCACGGCACAGCTACCACCACCCTGACCAAGACCACTGGTGCTAGCTGTACTGCGACCACCCAAGCTGTCGGCACAGTGGGCTCAGGCTCCAGCTGATGAGTTTTATCATCCATGCTGGGCTCTGGTCAGCCCTTGGGAGGAGGGGCCTCACCTTTGCCCCACTTTTACACTGCATAGACTAATAAAGCCCTTTCCTAGAGGGACACGGCTGTGTCTGTCCCCCTCGTGTGCTGCCTTCCTGGGTCTCAGGCCACACATCAGACCCCAAGCAGGAGGTGGCCGAGTTGAGATGGACCGGCCAGTTCAAATTCCATGTCATGGCCTCCAGTACCTGGGTGGGTGCTTGAAACTTGCTTAGGATGTTGGAACCATCTTGGGAGCATGATGTGTGCCGTGGAGGGCAGGGCATGGCTGGAAGCATGGAAAGGGGCCCAGCCGTGGCTTGGTAGCCCTTGCTGGCCACCAGGTGTCCCCTGTTGCTTGGGGCACTGAATAGGAAATAGATGTAGAGATACATTGGACACCCTGTTCTTCCCTGAACACCATCACCCCAACAGGGACCAAATCTGGAGAATATTTGTGCTGTTGATTCTGGTTTGTGCTCACAACACCTTTCACTTTGTCGTTTCTATATACTTGATCTAGAAAAATAGAAAACAGGAACAAAAGGGGAGAAAATGTTAACACAACTTTTAAAAATCGACCTGTAGGAAGGTCTGCACTTTCCATTGTGTGTTGGTGTGACTCGTGCAAGGAGCTGTTCTGTGTGGACTCTTCCTGATTGGGCCCCCAGCAAGCCTGACTCCTGCTGCTTGACCAAGTGCCTGACCTCTGGCTTCTGGGCATTGTGGGCAAGACAAGGCCTGATGAGCTGTCCAGGTAGATTGTGTGAAACCAGCTTAAAACGGCAACCCAATGGGAAGCTCGTATCCATGGCAGCACCATGTGACATCCAGTAGCAAAGTGCAGCTGGAGATGGGTGCTGTGCCTTATGTCCTTCCCTGGTGCCAGAAGTTTCTAGGAAAGACCCAGGGCAGTGGAGCATGTGCTTGGATGAGGCGCTTCCGTCTGTTCCATGTCTGACTCTCAGGGGTGGGATGCCTGCCAAGTAGGGCATGGTCTTTGTTGTATATGAAGTACGTTTTCACCAAAGGGAGTGCAGAGATAGTGGGGACGAAGATAATCGTGCCTGGGGATTGAGTGTGGGGCCATGGTGACAGGAGAGAGAAAGCCTCAGGTGAAGACGCTGAAGGCCTGATGGGAGAGAAGTGCCTCCTGGGCTGAGGTTGGGACTCGTGAGCCACGGAGTTGTTGGGAAGGCAGTAGTCAAACCCTCATCCCATGGCCACTCTTCAGAGGGAAAGCCCACGTTCAGGACGGTGTTCTCTGCATAGAAGGCTAGGAGACCCTCTTTCGTGAAGAAAGGGTGCATGCAGACAAGCGTCTTGCTGTGTCCTCTGTGTTAGAGTTATTGGTGGCTTTTATCATTACTTTCCTTGAAGAGGCTACATGGGTGTGTGTGTGTGTGTGTGTGTGTGTGTGTGTGTGTGTGTGTCTGTGTGTCTGTGTGTGTGTGTCTGTGTGTGTGTGTGTGTCTGTGCTCACAAGAGACGTGGGTGTGTTTGGAGGTGTTGAATGGGTATTGTCAACCATAGGGCTATGCAACAAAAGACACATTTAATAGAAACAAAACACACAAGACCACCACCTGGTCTAGGGTTTCAGCATGATTGTGACCAAACCTTTTTATAGAATTTCCTTATGTGAAGGCACAACACTCTGAAACTTTAAAGATAACAGAGTATTTTATTCTGCTAGGGTGAAATTATGCAGAACTCTCAATCTGTGCACGTGGCTCTGTACTCATGTTGGAAAGTAGAAAGGTGTGCATTTTGATACGTTTGTCTCTCTTCCCCCACCCCATGTCATTGTGGGTGTCAAATGTATACATTCCACGTAGAACCACAGATGTCTCTCCAGGCAGGCATGGGTCAAGAATACTGTTTTCTACATTCACACAACTTAGCTAGCTTGCCTGGATTTAGGCATTGGAATTCATGAAAACTACAAGAAGGGAGAGAGAGAGGAGATTGTTTCCCTGACTTTGGGCTTGTTTTTGTACTGTCTCTCCTCAAGCTCTATTCTCTGTTTTTCCTGAAATCTCATAGTGAGTTGCCAAATTCAAAATGCATCAATCAACTATCTGCATCTGGAACCTGTCGAGCAGTGGCTGTAGTTTGAACAAGTTATGTGTGCATGTAAAATATATACATATATACATTATACAAGTACAAGTATGTGCATGGTATGTGTATCTTCATACTTTTTGATACAATGTATTCATTTGTTAATTTTTAATTATATTTGATATAAATTGAACGTTTGTTGAAAACTTTATATTTAACAACAGTGTTAAAAAGAGAGAAAAGTCCCAATCATGCAAAAAACTGGGACCTACTTTTTAAAAAAAAAATCCTGTGACTGACTAGTTTGCTGCCTGAGTAATATTTACAAGCCAAAATTTGGATTCTGATATTGTTTCTACAATGACATTTTGTATGAAGCAAAGTCCTTGGATTAAAATAAAAACAGAAAAAACTCCCAAAAATCAAAAGTAAAAACCCATGATGCTGCCAGATGGTACAGGGGGACTGTGTGTCTTAGTGTGCTGGGTGGGTGGGGTGGACTGCCAGAAAGCTCAAGAGAAAATGAGAATTTTCATATTTTACCTCTAGGCCCGAGTTAAAGTGTGAGATGTTGAGATTCAGGGTGAGCATTTCCCAGAGTCGCCATGATACCTGGGCCAGCTTGGGTCCTTCTACTCCTTTAGGACCGTGGGTTGGGTTTAACATTGAAGTTAGGGATAGGGTGAGACTTTGGGTCCAGGTTAAGATGAGAGGGTTACAGTTAGATTTAGATTTAGAGGGTTAAAATCAGTTAATTAGAGTTAGGGCTAGGGTATGTCGATGGTCATAGTCTTAGGGTTAGGAGTAGAGTTCAGGTTCCGGTTTGGTTTAGGCAAAACATTTGCATGCATTATCCATATTAAGTGGAAAACTTTAAAACTTTTAAATAGATAATGAAAAAGTACCTTCATGACTTCTGGAAGGCCATAAGTGATGTGAAGGTTATTTCATTTATAAGGGCAAAATGCATTCTTATTGGAGGGAAGTGGCTGCACAGTGAATAGTTAACACATTTTTAGTGTGCAGAATGCATGATGAAGTCATGTAAGTGATTTATGAAAAGGCAAACAATTGGGGACCAAAGTAGTCAAATGATTTGAAAAAGCAATTGATGGAAGAGGAAACTCAGATGGCAATGAGACAGGAAGACATACTCTAGGTCACCTTGAATTCAAGGAAAAAGAGGATATGTGCTCAGAGGTCTGAAGCAGAACACGGCTCACAGTGTGATGTGAGTGGGTGGAACAAGGGGCACCAGGAGTCTTCATCAAGGTTGTGGCAGCCAAGAGAGCAGTAGGTAATAGCTGACCCCTGCCAATCATGTGCCCAGGACCCAGTAGTTCTGCTGCCTTGTACACACAATGAAGTGTTCCCACATGGCCCTTTCTGGGCATGAGCAGGGAGCCCAGGGCTGTGACACTGTAAAGTTTATCTGTGCTGCCTCCTTCCATCGTGTTGGGAGGGCCATGGAAGGGTGTATGCAGTGCCCTGTGGCGAAGCTCACAGTTCTATGAGCGGAGGGCTCGCTCCCACTCTTCCCAGGTTTCCAGGAATGTTCCTACCATGAGTGAGTGGTGGACACAGATCGGGAATGAGGAGGAGGGAGAAGCAGGTTTTGCTCTGTATGATGCTAGCGGGGAGTCTGCGCTGTGTTCTTCACATCCCTGATGTGGACACTTTTTAAGTGAGCGATAAGTTTTGGCTTACACTTCACTGATGTGTCTAAGGGGCGGTCTTCACTGTCCTCATTCACAGAAATGATAATTCTCAGGCTTTTCTGGTGAGAATCACATCAAGCAGACTCAACAGGGTTGGAAAGTAGTGTCAGTTTGCAAATGAGGAAACCAAGGCTTCAAGCCTCACTGGGGGCCACCAGCTAGGAAGAGGGAGAACAGAACCCCATCTCTCTGATTGTGGCACCTGGACTCCTGGTTAATTATTGTCCCTCATTGAGGTCTAACCCCTGATCTTGGCTAGATTTGGGTACAAAAGGATTGGCCCTGGGCCCTGTGCTAGGAGCAAAGAATCCCAGAACTGCAAAGCCCAGAGGGCCTTCATGCAGTGTCAGGCATAGCCACCTTGTCTGGTAGGTTCCACTGGGTCTCAGAGACTCTGGTTCAAATCCTAGCTCTACTACTCTGTAGGGCAGAGAAGGCACCTTCTCAAGATCTCAGTATCCCCATCTGTGCAATGGGACACACTCATTCCAACTCTCTTATGGAGTCATGAGAGGACTTTGTGCAATGCAGGTCACCAAGGCTCCTGCAGGGACCTAGTGACCCTCAGCTGCTCCTGCCGATGTCACTGCGATGAAATCCTGCAGCTGTCATTGGGACCTGTCTACTCTGTTGCCTCTGAACAAGCAGGCCCAATGCACTCTGACTTCATGTTCTCCTGGGAACCCTCTATCCAGCCCCCACGCAGAGTGGGGTATCAACACCAAGGCGCTCCCATCAGACTCTGCCTTTGTGGCACTGGAGGGCATCTGCAGTTCACCTGTGCCTGTTTTGAGTGCTGACACTTGCCTCTTTGGCACTCTAATGTGTGGGGTCCTCTTTTCCCAGGCCAACTGGTGGGGTGATGAGTGACAGGACCCCCTCTTCCTTAGGTAGCCAGAAGGAACTGCCCTGTGTCTCTGGAGAGCCTTGCCCACGCTGCTATTCCTTCACTGGGCAGACAGCACCTTAGTGTCCCAGGATGTTAGGTGCCAAGTACATCTGAGAGTGGTGACTGATGGCAACTTCCTGGGAGGGCCTCTTGTGTGCAGGACCTCAGCAGGTTGGTGCTCAGGCCTCTTCCCAAACAGGCATGCATAATTTCCCCAGGCTCAACTTCACCATTTATAGTCCATCTCAGCCCCGTGGAAGAGCACAGCGAAAACCCCCATGGCTTTAAGCCTCTTTACCCTCCTGAGCATTTGTTTCTGTCAATAAAATCCTATAAGCTGGAGCCCGGGGTGGGCAAGGCAGCTCTGTGTGCCATCACACTTAATAGTTATCATACTGGGAGGGACTGCTGTCTTATCTCACAGGAAAGGGACCTGAGACACAAGCAGGAATGACTTTCCAAGGACACAGGATCCATCTGACTGCAGATCTTGTGTTTCTGGGCTCTCAGCATCCTGGTTTCTGGATTTGCCGCCACTCTCAGAATTCACCTGCTTCAGGACCCAAGCACTGGGCTGGGTTTGGTGTCCAGCCTGCAGCTGGGCACTGCAGCCAGTTCCCAGCCTGAAGAGAGGATGTAGTGCCCATTAAATATGCAATTTAAAATAAATAAACAGCAAAATTTTATTAAAGTGAACCCTTACAAAGATATATCTAACACTGAAACCATGAAAAACAAGAATTAAAAGGTGAGTGTCATAGGAAAGGGGAAGGAAGGCTGGAAGATGCAGCGTCAGAGGTAGAGGAGATCAGCTGGGCCTCTGCTGTGTCTGCTGGCTCCTGGTCCACTTCGGTGAGAGCATCTGCTGCCTCATGGGGAGGTGGTTCTCTCTCAGCGGAAGGAGAATCACGTGGCTGGGGACCCACAGACGCCCTGCAATGTGCTGGCGAACGTGGAATGGGTTCAGGCTGTGCCTGTGTTGTGTTAACTGGCTCCCAGTTTCCCTTGGATGGAAAGTCTGCAGCCGTGCAGGGAGGCCACTGTGTATCCGTGGAAGGAGAATCAGGAGGCTGGAGATCCACAGCCTCCAGAAGACGTGCTGCCATTGTGAGAACGGAGTCATGCCCGACCCTTGTCATGTTGGTGAGTTCCCGCTCACCTTGGTACATGGGTCTTCTGCCAGGCCAGGGATGGCTCTCTCTTTGTGGAAGGAGAACCAGGTAGCTGGCAATCCTCAACAGCTGCAAAGATGTGCTGCCACCTGTGGAATGGATTTGGCTCTGTTGCTGCAGGGCATGTTGGTTCCAGCTCTACTGGTGGCAGAGAAACCCAGGGAGGCTCCAGTCCTCCTCCTGAGCAAGTGTCACTCCTGATGGATGCTGGTGCTGGGAGCAATCCTGACCCCAGAGGTGGTGTCAGGGCAGCAGGAGAAAATGTCCACTACACGACTCATGACTGCCTTTCTCTTTGTCTTTCCGAAGGTGGACAAACTCCTTTCCTATCGGATAAGACCCATCCCCTCAGCAGGACATCTTCCCCAACTGTGGTCCACGGCTTTGTGGTTCTGTTCTCTTCCTTTGCTCCTGGATAAACAGCAGCTCCTGGAGCCTCTTCCCAGAGGGTCCCATCTATGACCCCACCCACCATGCCCCCAGCACACACTCCAGACCGCCTCACCCTGGATGTCTCACCGGACTCCTGGTCTTCCAGGTGTATTAGTAATTTGTGGACGTGCATAGTGCGGCCTGAGTCCAGAATGTTTACAGACATGTGCTATCCGCTGCTTTAGGCTGGCCAGATCAGGATCCTGGCAAAAGTCAGTTGCAGGAACAGTAATTTAACCCAGCAAAATCAGGATGTAGGTCCAGTGTGAATATTAGGGCTGGGATTCAGGTTGGGGTCAGGTTTATTGCAAGGGTTGTGGAAAGGGGCAGGTGTAGTGGTATGGGTAGTGTTGGGGATAGGGCTTGATTTAGAGGCAGGATTTGCTGGAGGGCTTCTTTTGGGCCTATGGCTAGTGCTAACATGAAGAGCAGAGTTAACCCTAGACTTCAGACTAGGTCCAGGGCTCAGTTGAGAGTTAGTGTTAGGATTAGGGCTTGTGCTATGGGTAGGGCTGAGGTTACTTTAAGTTTTAGGTTTAAGATCCAGGTTTGGCTTTGGGCTAGCATTTGTGGAGGCCTAGGCTTAGAATAAATGCTCGGGTGAGTATGAGTATTGAAAGTGGCAGTTCTCTGTCTTGGGAAACAACATGGAAAAATTTTGGAAGGACTCAAAAAAACAGCATTTTTTGAATGGATACTTCAGTTTTCTATGTTAGATGTCAAAGTTGTATTTCTTAGCTTCCATTCAACTGTTGAAGGTAATTTCACAAAAACAAACAGTGGAAGACTAACATCTCAGAAACTTTCCTTTTGTTTCTTTAAAATCATTCACAGGCTGTCACCCTCTGGATATTAGTCAGTGAGCTGTAATTATGATGCATGGCCTATCAAGATCGAATTTTTCTTCTGTTAATCTTTGTCCTCAAAATAATCGAACTAGAAGGCCCAGCAGCAGAGAAAAGCCCAGCAGAAACCCCAGGGTTGCCTTCTCAGTGTCCACCCAAGGCCTGGCCCCACAGCTGTGGCAAAGCCTGGTAGCAACCATGGGGTGGCTTCCCAGTACCCACACAAGGTCGGGCCTGGCAGCTGAGTCAAAGCCTGGAGGCAACCGCTGGGGTGGCTTCTGAGTGCCCACCCAAGGCTGGATTTGGCATCTCCCCCCACACCCCCACAGGTGACTTCCATGTGCCCTGGCAATCCCAGGGGTGGCTTCCAAGTACCCAGCTGAGCCAGGCAGCTCTGGAGGTAGCCTCTGAGTGTCCACCTGAGGCTAGACCCTAAAGCCACCCCCCACCTGAGGCCTGGTCTGGCAGCCACACTAGAGGTGGCTTCCGAGTACCCAACAAAGGCAAGGCCTGACTACAGCTTGGTGGCTCCTGAGAGCCCACTTGAGGCGTGACCTGGCAGTCAAGGCAAAGCCCAGCAGTAAACACATGGGTGGCTTCTAAACGCCCACTCAAAGCCAGACCTGGCAGCCACCCCAGGGGTGGCTTCTGAGTGCCCACCCAAGACAAGGCCAAGCAGCAACCCTGCAGGTGGCTTCCAAGTGCCCACCTGAGGCAGAACCTGGAGGGACTTCCAGGGGTTACTTCCCAGTGCACAACCAAGGTTGGGCCTGATGCTAACCCTGGGGGTGGCTTCTGAGTGCCCAGCCAAGACTGCTCCTGATGGCCACCCTGGGGGTGGCTTCTACTGCTTTCCCAAGGCTGGACTCAGGATCTGTCCCTGGGCTGGCTTCCAAGTGCCTGTCCAATGCAATGCCTAGCACCAACTCTGTGGGTGGCTTCTGAGTGCCCACCTAAGGCAGGGCCCAACAGCCACCCCATCTGTAGCTTTCAAGTGCAGACCCAAGGACAGGCCTGACAGCTACACTGAGGATGTCTTCTGAGTGCTCACCCAAGGCAAGACCTGGTAACAACCCTAGGGGTGTCTTCTGAGTGCCCACCCAAAGCCAGGCCCGACAGCCAACTCAGGGGGCTTCTGAGTGCCCACTTGAGGTCTGGACAGGAGACAACTATGGGAATAACTTGTGAGTGCCCAACCGAGGCCTGGCCCAGCAGCTAGGTAAAGCCTGGCAGCAATCATTGATAGCTTCCAAGTGACCACTCAAGAAGGGCCTGCCAGCATTGCGGAGGTGGCTATGAGTGTCCATGTGGGGATATACCCAGTGGGAACCCCAGGAGTGGCTTCCAAGTGCCCACCTTAGGCAGGACCTAACAGCCACTCTGTGTGTGGCTTCTGGATGCCCACCCGAGGCCAGGCCCAGCAGCCATCCTGGGGATGGCTTCTGACTGCTCACCCAAGGCAAGGCCTAGCAGCAAACTCCTCACCCTTGTGATGCTGAACAGGAGTCTCTTATTCCAAACATCTTGTATTTACCTAGCTGTACCATACATTATAGCTTCTCAAGTCAAATCTGTTATGCCAAAGGCATCATTTTTATTAACACCGTGCTCTTCATTCTGTGCCCCTCTAAAAGCTCTCTTCCTGTAATATTTTCTGTCTTTGTATTGGTACTACTGCCCAGCAATTTGGGTCAGAACCACAGATAGTATCAGAAACATTTGTTTTTTTGTCTTGGTCCTTACTGCCATTGAGTAGGCTTAGGTAGTGTCAATACTTAGAAATGCTTAGCATCTCTATGTAGAATTCAATATTTGTGGGAAAGAGTAAGTAGCACCATACCGATGTTCTGTATAAAAGGTACTGATGCTACTGGCACTGAAACTGTTAGGAAACTGGATTAAATGATCTGGGAGAATCCTT
>PVKB01004588.1:0-134307 GCA_004027205.1 Ctenodactylus gundi
TCCTCCTCCTCCTCCTCCTCCTCCTCCTGCATATCTCCTCATCCTCCACGTCTTTCCTCCTCAGTTCCACAGGGACACTCTGTCCAGCTCCTACCTCCAGACTTGCACGTCTTAGCTTATACATCACAGAACAGAAGCTCGTCACCAAGCTGGGACGCAGCTCCCTCCAGGGTGGGTAGTGTCATGAGCAGGAGTTGTTCTTTCTGCAGCCGTGGCATCTCCCTTATCTTCCCATTGGCTTGAGAGGACAGCAGTGGTTTGACCCGTGTGAGCAGTGCCTTCACAGGGGCACTCTGGGAAAGAAAAACAGGCCCCACTCAAGTTGTGTCACAGGGATCTTTGCTTTTTAGAGGGAAGCACTCTCCTGCCCACTGCTGAGGCCGCTTAAGCTATTTCTTGTCACTCATTTCTGTCAGCAGTTCCCACGTGATCAGCTTGGCTACCTCACCTGCTGCAACTTCCTTTTCCTTCACACCGCCTCCCACTCCTTATCCGAGGAGCTGTTTGTCTGGGTGAACTTGTTCGGTGAGGCTCAGAACTTCCGAAGGCTGCCTTGTGTGCAAATCGGTGACATTGTCAGGGTGCTATTATGCAGCCCCATCTCTGGAGGAATTCTTTAATCTTGAAAAAAGAAAAGAGGAAAAGGAGAGAAACAGGCTGGTGTCCTGGAAGGCCCCTCATGGAGGCCAGAGACCTAGGCAGATCCACTGCCTGGCTGTTCGTGCTGCTGGATTGAGGACCTTGGTCATTCTGTTCTCCAGGGAATGGGACTGCCCTCGGGCTGTATCTGAAAGTGATAGGAGGTGGCAGAACCTGTCTTCTGTTGCCTAGGCTTGCAGGACTTTATCTCCGACACTGTTACCACCCTAAGATATGTTATTTGTCCTAATGAAAAGTCTGTTTATGGAATCCTGTGGAACAGAAGTGATACTGTCCCCTGAACCAGCACAAAGCTTTACAGTGTCAAAACATCAGAATTAGTTGCCATTATGTAAAAGTCAGAAGTAAGAAAAAACGAGATTTCTGTGCTCTCTTGGGAAAGTGGCCAAATGTACAATACCAAACCTCCAATCCCTGATGACAGTAATTCTCTGTAGCCAGGAGTGGCTGCCCTTAGCCTGAAGTGGAGGTGGGCACAATGTGTGCTTGAGACCAGATGAGTGATTTAAACAAAGTAGAAACCCACCTTTCTCTCATTTGGCAAAGTGGTTGGTGCCCAAGGCAGATACGGTGCCTCCATCACACTGGAGACTCACAACACATATTGGAGATGAAGACTCCCTCCTTATGACTGTCCTGCACAGAGCGAGTCTCTTTTTCTGGTACCACATGCTGCTTCGTCTCCGCCTGTCCTCCGTGCTCCAGCCCACAGGAAGAAGGAGATGCATCCCTTCAGAGCCCAACCTGGAACTCTCATGTTATTAGCATCTCACACGCATGTCAGAGCATGTGAGAGGAAGTGCTGCATTTGCCTGCAGATGACACTGAGGAAATTGGATCTTCACCTATGTGGCCATGTGAGTTGCTAACGTGTACTTCTCACTAAAGTGAGAGGGTTAGCCATGCATAGGATGGAAAACTACATTCTGTGCTGTGATAGGCCTTGAGCTCACTGTTGCTGCATCCTGAACTCACTCTCTGGTCTTCCCACAACGGAGGCCAAGAGACATTTGTCTTTAGCCACCTCGTGCCTAACGTGTTCCCCTAATTTCTGGTACCTCCCTGCAGACTGGAAGTTTCGTTCTCTCTGAGGCCCATATAATCTCTCTCTGTGCTTTACACTTTCTGTTGTTTCTGTTTAGAATTGCTTTCGCTCCCTTTTAGACCCCGCAAGCTCCTCAGGAGAACAGTGCCCTGACTTCCTCTCTGAAGTTGGGCTCACTTTCTCACCCCATTCCAATGGAGAAACTGCTGCTCTTAGCTCCCTTCCTATGTCCAGTGCCTGGCGTGGCACTTGGTACATAGTAGAGTAGTGGTTAGTACCACTTACCAAATGCTTGCACCAATGGAAGACTCTTCTTAGACCCTTATGAACATTAATATGTCACACTGAAATAAAGCCTTACTTACGGCCTTTACGATTGTAGATGGAAATTTGACCAGAAGGTCTTAAACAGCAAAAAGAAGGAAATCTGTATCTGAGAAGCTGAGGCACAGGCGCAGATTTGGCGTGGCGTGGCAGCCATTCTGCCTGTCTCCTGGCCGTGCTTGCTTCTTCGTAGACTTGACGTGATGACAAAGATGCCACCCACGGTCTGTGCTGTCCTTTACAGTCACTGCTTCCAGAAAAAAAAAAAAGAACATGAGTGATTTCTTCATAGTGGTGACTAAGCACTGAAAGTGGTTCCTGATTGACCCACATTGGGTCCCACACCTGGTCCAGTCACTGTGGCCAGGGATGGAGTATTTTCACCACACCTAGAACATCTGGTCACAGGGGGCGAGTAAGCTACTTATTCATTTATATTGAAGGAAAGATAGGTCACCAAGAAGGGATAAAAACAGGCAAAACCACAGCCACAGGCCTACTACATTTGGAAATAGCCTTGTCCATTTTACAGGTAAGGTAGCTGAGATGAAAGAGGCTGCAGTGAACTTGGGTGACACCAGAAAGTTGGGATCCCAAGTCAGGGTTCTCTGGCTGCAGATGGTAGGCACTTCACTCCCTGCACTCAACTTTCTGGAGGGCATTTTCCAGGAACATCCCTTCTCTGTGAGAGGGAAACTCTGGCACTGTTCCGAGTGGCAGTCAGAACATGATTTCCGGGAGCCCCGTGGTGGCAGGATGTTGTATATGGACGGGTCTGGCTGGAAGCTCTGTTTTCCCTGGAACAGCTCCAGTGGCTACACCTGACCGTGTTCTCCTTCCCAGGGAAAGTGCTCATCATTTCACTGTACAGAAAGACAGGGCAGTCAGGCAGCTGGCCCTTCACTTCTCTCGGGCATTTCTGTGACTTAGCACATGCCTTCTCATCAGGGACAATCTTGCCTCCAAGGGCATCAAGCTGTACTTGGGTAGGAGAGCAGTGAGAAACAGGGAAGAAATGAAGGCAGTCCATGCAGAGACGTGTGATTGGAAACAACGCTTAGATTGGAGTGTGTTTGCTATCTTTCCTGAAAATCCACTTCGAAATTTTTACAGCTCACTTCTGTCACAAAAGGACTTGAAGTAGCTTCATGAGTATACATAAACCAGAACATACAGGTATTTTTAGATTTGGTAAAGGAGAAGTAGGACAAGGAAATCTGGCCAAAGAGAACAGGAGGAAGCCGGGGAGGGGCCTGAAGGTCAGTCAGGGCCTAGGATGGAGCACTGTGAACAGCAGGGCTCCCATGACGATGGCAGAGGGAAGTGGGGTGACATGCCTGGCTGCCTCACCTTGGTCTCTTACTAACTTTTGCATTACTATTCCTAATTTTTTTCCCTTTGATCATCACATTGTGTTTTTTTTTTTTATTGAAAAAGTCTAAGTAACTGGTTATACAGCATCATTTTAAAAGTGGACATAGAGCTTTCAGTAGATAGTCAAAATGGTTCCTGTCCCTCACCACACCAGCCAGCCAGCGATCCTAGCTTATGGAGGGCGGGAACTGTGTTCATTTTCCTACTGTAGAACCTGGAAGAAGGCACATTTCACTGAAAAGAGTAATTGGAGCACAGTTCTTTTTACTGGACAGGAAGGAGCCATGGGTTGTTTGAGGGAAGGTTTTTGTTTTTTCCTGGCTCTATTTTGGGAGTTCTCCTGTGGTGGGGGTAGCAGTTGGATCAGGAAAGTCAAGAGCTGTCCTGTGCCTTGTTTACTTGAGATAAATACGAATGCAGGGTTAAGGTGGCCTCTCCTTGGAAAGGGGACAATAGGACCTGATGCTGGAAGCCGATTTGGCGGAGAGTCTTAGAGGGCCCAGCTGATGTGATCTAGATACGTGCCTGCAGGTCATCAGATCTGATCCAAGAGCACATGTGGCTTTGCAAGGAGGGCAGAGAACAGACCCGAAATGTTATGGCTTCCAGGGCAACATTGGGGACAGGCCAGAAGTGGCTTGGCTTGAGATTATGTAACATAATAAAATGCAAGGATCTTGCAAGGAATTATACACAAAGATATACCACACATAAAAATAGTAAGTACGTGCAGAAATGACCGAAATCCACTTGTACTCTGTGGACTTGTTAAATAATTTGTCTTCTTAGGAGTTTGCGGCAGGAGGATTGGCATGAGTTTGAGGCTATCTATCCTGGGCTACTCAGTGAGTTCAGGACCAGCCTGGACTATAGAGCAAGACCCTGTCTAAAAAAAAAAAAAAAAAAAAATTTTTTTTTTAAAAAAAGGAAAACTTTGTCAACAGAGGTGAATTCAATCCTGTGCATGACCTGCTGAGTGGTGAATTTTTTTCTTAACATCATAATTACATATAGTCACATGTTGCTTAACAATAAGGTTACCTTCTGAGAAATGCGACATGTGGTTTTGTCTCAGTGTAGGCGCTGTAGGCTGATTTACACAGGCCAGATGGCAGAGCACACGTTTGCCCATGTGTGTATGTACCTACTATGGGTCATACAGAAACGACTGCAATGGAGAAAAATCATGAGATTAAGTCAGGTACAAGAAAAAATGATGCAATCAAGAGATGCAGCGAGCAGCCATGTGAGAATGCTGCCAGCGTAACACACCCTGTGCTATTGTATACTTTTTAAAAAAATTAGGATTACACTGAAATAATGATGAAAAGCATAGCCTAGCAAATGCATACTCATTTATTTTCATTGTTGAGTATAAGTACCACATATAATTGTATGTGTTGTACTTTTTTTCTTTTCTTTTCTTTTCTTTTTTTCTTTTTTCTTTTTTTTTTTTTTTTTTTTTTTTTTTTTTTTTTTTTTTTTTTTTTTTTTTTTTTTTTTTTTTTTGAGACAGGGTCTTGCTCTGTAGTCCAGGCTGGTCCTGCACTTAGTATGGAGCCCAGGTTGACCTCCAACTAATGGCAGTCCTCCTGCCTCAACCGCTCCAGTGCTGGGATTACAGGCATGCACTATCATGCCCAGCTTATGTGGTGCTGAGGAATTGAACCCAGGGTCTTAAGCTAGGCAAGTGCTGTCACTGCTGAGCCCTTCCTCCAGCCCTGTGCTGTACTTTTATATGATTGGAAATGCACAAGTGCATTCTGGCACCACCACCACAGTCACGTGAGTAAGGTGTTTCTCTTGGACATCATGACACTAGAAGTTAGCTCTCAGCTGTAGTGTAACCTCATGAGCCCCTGTCACGTATGTGGTCCTGTGTCCTAACCTGTGCAGGACCACCCTTTTGGTTCGCCTTGCTCCCCCATGGGAATAGAAGAGCACAGCCATATCCTTTGGATCACTTATAATTTCCACCAGCTAACTCAGTGCCTGGCACCCATTTACTTTGTTCTCAAATGTTTGAATGTGACTTAACCCCTCTGGGGCTGTCCTGTCATTGCTTCATTAAAGACACCACCACCTCCTCGGGACAGTACCATGTACCGTAGGTGATGCTCAGGGACTGCCAGAGGCCAGCTACTCAGCGGCCAGGCTCAGGTGCTTCTCCTGCTGAGGGTCAGGTAGCAATGGTCCCATGGTCTCTTGTAGCTCCTTACCTTTGCCACCAGCAGTAAGGCAGCCTTGCCCCTTACGCAAAGGAGTGAGTGTGGATTGTTTAATTATGAAACTTAAATTTAGTGAAGAGATTTAATGGTTGAACTTCATAAACACTGAAATTTGAATTTCGTACACTTATGTCACATAATATTCTCTCTTCTCCCCATCACCTAAATTCATAAAGACCACTCAAGACTCAAGCCGTACAAAAACCAGGAAGTGGGCTGGGTGTGACCTGGGGGTGTTGTTGGCCCACTGCACTTAGCAGTGCTGTTGGGGTGTTTATGTTCCCCATCCTGCTGGACACACACAGCAGCTGGGTGACCAAGTGCAGTGGTCCCTCTTATCCAGTGTTCCCGTTTCCACAGTTTGGTATCCAAGGCCAACTATATAGTTGGTCCAGTACTCTTAGACATTGGAGAGGCCATATTCACATAACTCCCACAGTACTGTACCATTTTCACTGTTCTACTTTACCATGAGCTAGTGCTGATCTTTTACTATGCCTGACTTATAAATTAAGTTTTATCTTAGATACATATATGTAATGTTTAGTACTACCATAGTTTCAGGTATCCACCAGGGGTCTTGGAACATTTCCCTCATGGGTAGAGAGGACCATGGTACCCCTGTGGCAATGCCAGCGCTCCCCACCAAGTGGGTCTGTCTTGGGAGAAAGGCTGCCCTGAGGATTAAAGAAACTCAGCCTGGATTTTTTTCAGGAAGCTTCATAGAGTTGGTGTCATTTCCCTGTAAAGATGTACTACTCATGCCCTTAGCTTTGGGCCCCTGCTGTAGTGTTCTCCAGGTGAACTTGCCTGGGGGAGAGGTCGGGGAGATTTGTCCTCAAACCCTTATGATGGCTGATGGCCTGTCTCCACCTGCCTTGTGTTGCCGGCTTTGATCTTGGGGAGGACTCTCAGGGGATCTGAAACTTGGTTTCCTCCACCCAAATACTGGAAGCGTGATGTGCAGTCGAGTCATGTTTGTGGTCGCCTCACTGCTTTTATTTGGAGTTAGCCAATATCAATTAAATTCCTTTTTTCTGCCTAAAGTAATTAGACTCAGTACTATAGTACATTAAGAGATTGCTCGAGGACTGAAATAAATCAGTATGTTAAAGGAGCTGGCACTTGACCACCATTTTTATGGGGTACCTTTATAATGTTTGAATCTAGATGAGGTTGTCTTTATTATTTCAGTTACACACAGCCTCTCGCTTCTCTCAATTTGAAGTTTTACTTCGTGGGATTTGTTTGTGTGGCTTTTGCCTTTATTAGAATTAGCATGACACAAAATAATTTTTTTCAAAATTTTTCTTAAAACTGCAGTTGTTTTGCTCCTAAACAGTTTGGGGAACAATATGGTATTACCTTTACTTTTAAAATATTAAAACACTTCAGCCTTTAATACTATTAAGCTATTTCTAGGTGAGTTATTTTTCTAGCACTCAAGTGAATTTTATTAAGAGATTGTTGAAGTGAAATTTACTAGCAGAGTTTTATATTTTTACATATAAAAAAGGTAATGTGACAACTCAGGGTAAAATTAAATTAAAGCATTAGAATTAAGGGAATAAAGCTTTGGTATAGGTTGATAAAATCAGAATAAGTACTTTATGAAAATGTTCTTTGAATAAAAATGCACATATTCTTGCTTTTCCCTCAACATTAATAAAGATAGAAAAAAAGAAAAAAAAAGATGATATAAAACATGTTGATTTAGACTTTGATTTTGAGTAAATGAGGTACAGAAATTACCAGAGGCTGTTAGTAATGGGATAGAAAAACTACCAAGAAATCTGCCCGAACATTCGTGAAAATTCGTTCAGAAATTTCATTCTGTGCTTAAAATTTGGCAAGAGGAAGGTGATCCTTTGGTGACTGTAAAACAATTATTTATGAGATCTTGACTCATATGCTGTATGCCACTTACTTGACATACCTTATGGAAGTCATAAAACTAAGGCTCCAGAAGATGAAGTCACATGCCAGATATTACGTAACTAGACCTGGAACCTAAACCCACATGGCCTGCCTGTGTGATCTGTGGTCCTTTTATAACATTGTTTTGTTTCTCTGTGTCTAGAACTCTGAAAATTCAGAGGTTTTTAAATGATAAGTCCTTGCCCTTGAACTTATAATGTAGTTGAAGAACTATATTTTATATGTTAGAGTAACAGCTAACATTTATAAGGCACTTTCTAGTTACCAAGAGGTCATCTCATTTGAATTTGCTGCAACAATAAAATTATCTTAGTTACATGCCACTAATTCATTTTTATGGGGAAAAAAACCCAAGACTCAAAGAATTGGTTATTTTCCTAAGATTATACTAGCAAGTGATAAGGCCTAGATTCCTGATCTTTTGTCTTTTGTAATTTTTCTTAATTGTTGTCATAATACCAGCTCCATACAGGAACCAGGCAAGCAGCATCAGTGAGCAAAGCCACTGGTTATAAGGCAGTAGAGGATACTGGGTCTTTAGTAAACCATAGCTTGCAAATTCCATCTACAGAGGGCATTGCTACTTGGCTATAGCTGCTTGTGGCCATGGAGAAATAAAGGGCCCAGTGGTAGCAGATCTTTTGAATTTTTTAAAGAAGCATTACATTTTATTTTTAAATCTCTCTGTTTACTATTTTTAAAAACTTATCAGAATACCATATTAACTAACATTGTATATTCTAAACAGAATTAGATATTGAATCCAAAGTTTGAACATGAGCTTAGCTGTTCTACTCTAAAGACAGAAAGACACACCCCAATGGCATC
This sequence comes from Ctenodactylus gundi, assembly GCA_004027205.1. NCBI lineage: Eukaryota > Metazoa > Chordata > Mammalia > Rodentia > Ctenodactylidae > Ctenodactylus > Ctenodactylus gundi. The sequence continues at coordinate 8,398 of PVKB01004588.1, forward strand.
TTCCCCAAATGGCTAGGAAGTGAGGAAGCTTCAGAGGGCTGTGGTGTCAGAGAAGCTACCTGGACACCTAGGGACTGAATGGGGCCTTGAAGAATAGGTGGTACAAAAGGGGGAGGAGCCCTTGCACAGTGGAAGAGATGGATGTTTAAAGATTTATCTGTACACAAGGAATATGAGAGGATGTATAGTAAGTGTTGGGTACTATGCTCAAAATGTTATCTGATAGCAACAATTTGCTGTTAATATGCTGTTTTTAAAAAGTAAGAAAATCAGTCTGATGTGGATCATAGATAATGGGGGATCAGCTACCACAATCTCCAGCAAACTCTATGCTTAGTGATAAACATTTAGAAACTTTCCTTCCTAAAGGAGAAAAACATAATAATTAGAAACACAAGGATGTTCCTGTCACCGTTAATATCCACCATGGCACTGGAGGCCCTGACCATAGTAGTAAGAAAAGAAAAAAAATGAATATAAAAGCTGGAAAGAAATGAAACTGTCATTATTCCTAGTCAATATTGTTTACAAGAAAAGCCAAAACAATGTACAAATGATTAGAATGGCTGTTTAGGGGCTGGAGGAATGGCTCAGCAGTTAAAAGCGCTTGCCTAGCAAGCACTAAGTACTCGAGTTCGATCTCCAGCACCACATAAGCTGGGCGTGGTGGCGCACACCTGTAACCCAGCACTTGGGAGGCTGAGGCAGGAGGATTGCCTTGAGTCCAAGGCCAGCCTGGGCTCCGAAGTGAGTTCAGGACCAGCCTGGACCACAGAGTGAGACCGTATCTCAAAAAAAAAAAAAAAAAAAAAAAAAAAAAAATTGGTGTTTAGCAAGATTGTTCAATATAAGATCATAAAATGTAAATTAATTTCATTTCTGTACACAGCAACAACAGTGTGAAAATATAACTTAAAAACTGACTGTCTTAGTTACTTTCTCATTGCCTGGACAGAATACTTGATATCCACAACTTTGGGGGAGGAAATAATTTATTTTAGCTCACAGTTTCAGTAGGTCACAGTCCATTCACAGGTGGATAGAAGTGGTGGAACTACAAGGTGTGGGCAGAGCAGGAGAAAGAACTTGTGGCATGGCAGAACAGAGCCAAGTTAGAGAGGAAGGGCAGAGCTATACCACACACCTGTTCGGGTCAAGCCTCAGGTATTCGCCCCTTTCAGCTAGGCCCAATAGCACATGGTTCCTAGTGCATCTAAATACGTGAGGGTTTTGTTTGGAGGATGCTCCAGATCCAAACCACAACACCTACAATAAATATTGGCCTTATGGAGCAAAACTATGAAACATCTCTGAAAGATAAAATTGTAAATAAATGGAGAGCTATACTATGTTTATGAATGAGAAGCATTGGTATTTTATAGATGTCAGCGCACTCCCAAATAAAAACACATTTTCAGTATAGTTACAGTCCAAATTTCAACAATCTTATTGGTGAATGTATGTTTGGGTGGATGGGTTTTATTTGTTGTTTTTTATGGTACTGAAGATTGAACCCAGGGCCTTGCACTTCCTAGGCAAGCATTTTGCCAATGAACTGCATCCTAGCCCATTTATTTTTATTTTGAGACCAGATCTTTCTAAGTTGTCTAGACTGACTTCAAGTTTGCAATCCTCCTGGTTAGGCAGCTTTTAGGTGCTCTTTGAGAAGCAGATAATCCTGAGGCCAGATCTGAAGGGCGATGGTGCTAGCAATGCAGTTTGGTCCTAATCCAACATGCTGATGTTGGATTATCCTCAGTTGTGGTCAGTGTTTTAATTTTCAGAAATTTTAAAAATTGTATTTATTTTAATGATAGAAGCAAATTCTGAAACTCTAAATTTGTCTGAATCCTGCCAGCTTATTTTAAAACAGACACCTGTGTTTGTTTGCAGTCACCTTGGTGCTGAATTGTAGTAATTTGTCATGGGCTAATGACAAAGGAACAAAGCAGACTGGTTACATAATTTTCTGGTTAGATCAAGTCCAGGTCAACCAATGTCACAACCTGGGGAAGGCTTTGGGCAGCTGGAGTAGAGTGGTTGGAGAATTACATAGGAAATGTTGTTGTCACTAGGATATGTTAGATCACATGGATGTGATAAACTTGAAAGAACCGATGTGGCTCTTGTCAGTATATGTGAGTTGTAAACATTGGTTGAGTTTTATAAGTTAAGACTGTTAATTTGAATTTTACTGGGCTCATTGTTTTGTGTTCTATTAATTTGTATATTTAATTTGCTAGTTTAATTTGGTTTTCTTAGTGTGGAAAATATAAGTAAAAAGATACCCATTTAGTTTTTTTGTTCATGGTAACATAACATGACTTATGTATTACTGAGTTGCCTCCCATACACTATTTAAGATGGATAAATAATGATATTGGCCACCTGAAGTTTTGATAGGAGCAGAATACGATGTAGATTTTATTTTTAAGATTTTACCACTGGCAGTTTGCAAGACAGTTGGGAGATGAGAGGCAAAGATGAGTTTATGTTAGAAAAATGTATTGAATGTTAACTGTTGATGAGTCATTAGACACTTAATCCCAAACAACTTGAAACAACTTGGTGAGTTAATTTCTTCATTTGCAAATTTTACTAATGAGGAAAATGAGGTTCAGAAAAGTCAAGTTCTGTAGGGAGCCACATAGCTGGAAACTAAACAGGTAGAATGTCAGCAGACTGCATTTCACCAAGACATAATGATGCAGGGTTGACTGGGAGCCACACTAAGAAGTGAACCTGGAAACCTTATTTTTTCTAATTGTTCTTCTTCCATTAAAACACCACAGATATCTAGCCCCTGCCTGCTATATGTTAAGTTCAACCAATACCCTGGGTCCCCTAAGGCTTGAGCCCCAAACCTTGGCTTCTCATACCTGGATCGTGCTGTTAAAGGTGATTTGATCCATCTCTATGTACAGTTAGTGGGAACTAGTTTGTGTTACAGATGTTTCTTATTAATTGGTGGTGGATTATAGGATGTAAACATTTTCTTGGAGCTTAGAAAACTAGATAGCTACTTCAATCCTAACGTAGCTCTTACTTCCTTCTATCCAGTTTTACCTTGTGGTTTGAGTTTTAAAAATTTATCTTGAGATTGCTTCCTGTCTGTCAAGGTACTTACTGAAGGAAATGTACAGAAGAATCAGAGTGTTCCTGAGCTAGTGTGTGTGTATTAATCATTGTCCTATTTTTGGGACAAAGTACCTGACAGCTGCAACTCGAGCGAGGAGAGGTTTATTTTGGCTCACAGTTTCAGTTGATTCAGTCTGTGGCTCCAAGATAGCAACTACATGACAGACTGGCATGTCAGGGAGTGGTCAGAGCAGGAAGGAGCTGGGACAAGAATACACACTTTTAAGTTATATCTATCCCCAGTGGCCCACATTTGCTGATGATATGTTGCTTCTGGAACTTTTGGGGGATATTTTAGATCTAAGCCATAACTGTGGAAGGGAAAAGTACCTGCCTCCCCCAGGAAATCCAGATCACCTTGGATTTTGTCCCTCTTGTTACGCAGGGCAGTCTCAAAGTGGATACTATAAAACAGGGATTTCAGGGACCTTGAGCTACTCTAACATAGGCATGTCACAGACAAAAAGACAGAAACACTTTGACAGAGACACTTTGTGAGTTTCTGACAGAGTTAGGTCCAAAACCCAGACTTCTGAGTCCCAGTCCAGACCCCCGATTATTTCTCATATATCATACTGTGTTTTTCTCTCCTTAATTAGACCCAACATGAAGTAACCATAGACTATGTGGCATATCTACATGGTTCAGATATCCTCTGACCCAGGACAACTAAGAATTTCCTTTTCCCCAAATCATTCTTATTATTAATATGTATTTGCCATTCTGCTTGACCATTTTTGTTTCCTTTCCCCCTTCCCGCCCAACTGGAAGTTTCTTAGGGATCCTTTCCATGTATGTTTAGGCCGGAGTTTCTTAAGCTCAGCACTACTGGTGTTTGTACTAGGAAATCTCTGTTGTGGGGCCGTCCTGAGCATGGTGGAGTGTTAGAAGTGTCCTTGTCCTGAGCCTCCCAGTAACACTTCCCTGACTGGAGTTGTGATGATGAGAAGTGTCTCAGACATTGCCAGAGACAGGGACAAAATCATCTGTGGTTGAGAACCCCTGTTCTGTGAAAAAGTGATGCTAATGTGAGCATGGATTCTCACTTGCCCCACTTTCTTACTCAAAAGTAGCTATCACTATACATGGCTCCACTTCCTTATATATATATCAATATGTGTGTATATAAATATATATCATAGGATATGATCTAGAGGATTATATAGAGGATATATATTTATAATATATAGAGTGTAATACATATAATTACATATTATATGCTGCCATATTATTTACATGGAATATATATCCTGCTGTCTGACGTATATTCTGCTGTATGTATTTTCACCTTCATGTGTGTAGCTATCCTAAAGCAGGAGCCTCTAACCCCTGTGCTGTGGGCTGGTACAGTTCATGGCCTTGAAGGCCCAGGCCACTGACAGATGAGCAGCCAGCAGGAGAACAGCAAGCTAAGCTCTTCCTCCTGTCAGCGCACTCCCGTTAGGTTCTAATGCCACCGCTGAGGGGACAGGAAGCAGAGCCTCCCTCCCCACTCCCCTGCAGCTGCTACTGGCTATCTCAAAGCTCCCCTCCAGCCACCCTCCAGCATGACAAGTACCACTCCCACCCCGTCTTTGGGAGAATGGTCTTCAGCTAAGCTGGTCTCTGGTGTCAGAAGTTCAGGGACCGCTGTCCTGAAGATCTCTGGCTCAGTGCATGGAGTCTTCCCTCCTGTTGGCAGCTTCACAGCATTCCACAGTATGGAGTCACCGGGGTTGATTGTAGAGTTCCTGCCGCTGGGCACTTGTTTTTAATCTGCTGCTATTAAGTTGTGTTCAGTGGCTAAGCCTATTTATGTATTGTTTTTCCTTTTGCAAGTGTGTCAGGTGGGTAAGTCCCCAGAACGAGTGTTGGTAGACCAAGGGTAAATGCATTTCCTTTTGGTAGTCACAGTCAGATTTCTCCTCCTCAAGAGCCATGTCCTTTGGCAGTGATCTCAGAGGCTGTTTCTCCATGGCCTCTCCACTGGGGTTAGGAAACCAATGGATTCTTAACAGTCTCATAGGTGAGAAGAGTCTCATGTTTCTTACTAGCCTGGCATAATATTTATTCAACATAGCTTTGTTCATCTTGAACAAAGAGCTTCGTGAACTGAGCTCAGTCTGCTTTTCCCTGAGTGGCAAGTGTCCCACACAGGTCTAGTCTCAGACCACTCTGGTTTGCTCTTGTGTCTTCTGCCAGGAATGCTTTTCTGCCTGACCTTCAGAATTTACACTGGTCTTGAGGCTTCCAAATGCCACCTCCTCTGAGGAATTCCTGAGTTTGCTTTCTAGTCTTGTCTTCCTTCCGTGTTCCATCTGGCTGGCCACAGCTGCCTTGTGCTGTTGCCAGTCTTACAGTGTCTTGTTGGGTCACAGAGGCCTGGTTCAGGATCTGAGCTCCACCACTTACCTTGTGCAGGTCTTTGATCAGATTTCATCACCTCGTAGAGCCTCACTTTTCTCATCTATGAAAAATAAAAGCTAGGTATGGTGGCACAGGCCTGGAATCCTAGCATTCTGTGAGCCTGAGGAAGCAGGATCGCAACTCCAAGCCCTGTCTAGCCATCGTAATAACTTGGCAAGACCCAATCCAAAATAAAAAATAAAGTGGGCTGGGGATGTAGCTCAGTGTAAGGGCCCTGAGTTCAATCCTCAGTACCACAAAAAAAAAAAAGAAAGAAAGAAAAAGAATACTTTCCTCATAAGATCATAGAAGAGAGCAAACGAGAGAGCCCACACAGCAGGATACATGGCAGCCTGTAGGCAGTTAGCAGATGCCAGCCCTCCAGGGCAGACCTGTCCTGTGTGTTCCACGCTGCCTTCTCTGTTCCCTTGCACACAGTAAGTAAGTGCAGCATGTCTATTCTTTAAAAAGCAGAATCGTTCCTATAATGTAAACATTGATTTAGGCAGCAAGTATTTGGCTATGTGTTCTGTTCCAGGCATTAATCTCAGAACTGAGGATTTAGCAGTGAAGAAAAAGAATTAAACAAATGCTCTGTCTTTGAGGAGCTTGCCTTCATTTGGGTGACGTGTAGTGAACTGAAGTGAGTGCTAGCTCCACTACTTTAGAGTCTCTGAAGTCCAGAAATCCTATAACACCATGTATCAGCTTTCTGTTGCTGGGGAAAATGCACCTGAGATAAACTAAACTGTTTTATTTTGGCTCACGGCTAAGAGGAGTCAGTCCATAGTCACTGGGCCCCATTGTTTTGGGCCTGGGACAAAGCAGGTCATCATGGTGGGAATGTGTGGTAATGGAGGGTGCTTGCTCATGGCAGCCAGGAAGTAAGAGAGGAAAGGGTCCAGGGTACCAATATTCTTCAAGAGCTCACTGCCATGGCCTAACACCCTTTCACTAGGTTCCACCGCCTTCCAACAGTGCCAACAGCTGGGGACCCAGCCTCAAAAATATGACCTTTTGGGAGACATTTTAGATTCAAACCATAACAGTTGTCTTTTTATTAATCATTTTAAGAATTATTTATTTCTTTCCTTCCTTCCTTTCTTTCTTTCTTTCTTTCTTTCTTTCGAGTTCTTCGGGGCCAAGAATGATAACTACTCTTCGTAGACTTTCTTGGAGCATAGCACCATGGAGGAACCCCATACCTGAATCTATTAAGGTGTCCCTTCTGCTTAAACCTCTGAGCAGCTTCTCATGGCCTTCAGGGTATGATCCAAGTTCCTTCTGTGGTCTGTGAGACCCAGTGTGCTCCAGGGCCTTCTTTCTGCTTCATCCTCATCTGTCACCTGTCTGCCTACCCATGCCTGCCTCCTGTGTTCCAGCTCCACAGGACCCTGTTCTAGGTTGCTCCATGCTGTCTAAGATCTGCTTCTTTGCACACACTGTTCAATTTGCCTGGAATAGTTTCTGTGCCTACCTCACCTGCCAATATCTCTATATGCCACTAGTCTGTCTTGGGCATCTCTGCCTTCAGAAAGCCATCTTTGGTCTCCTGTTTCGGCTGTGCTTCGTAGCAGTCAGGACTAACTTCCCATCAGACTTTTGCAGCATTACATTGTAGCTGCCAGTTTTACTTGAGTTTTTCTAATTGTTAAGCCTCCCTGAAAGTAGAGTTACCTCTTTCATCCGGTGGTGCATGTACAATCAGTACTTGACACAACAAGTCGTGGAGGACAGTTAAAATGTAGAACAGGCCATGAGTACATGTTCTGATGCTACAGTTTGGATCCTTAAGTGTTCCCCAAAGGAGCAAAGCCTTACTCTTCAGGTTCGTGTTGTTGGGAGGGAGTGTCTTTAGGAGGTGGGTCCTATTAGAAGGCCTTTGGGACACTGGAGATGGCCTTGAAGGTGATTGTGGGACCTCACTTTCTCCCTCTCCCTCTCCCCTTTTCTCCCCCTCTCCATTTACTTTCAGCCTTGAGATAAGTGTTTTTTTCCCATCACACACTTTTGGCATAATGTCTTGCCCCCCCCCCCATAACTCCTAAATAATAAGGCCAATCAATACTGGACTGAAACCACCCAAACTGCTAAAACTGGTCCCTTTATAAGCAGGTTACCTCAGATACTTGTTACAAGTAACAGAAATAGCTGACTTGTCTCTAGTCACTGGGAATAGTCCAGCTGGAGCTTGTTTGTCTTTGTAGGAATCTGGTTTCCCTTTCCTCCTCCCTGAGGCAAGCTCTACCTCTGGTGCATCAGTGGCCTGATGACTGGAAGAGTCATTTATCCCTCTGGGCATTAGTTAAATGGCCCTTGGAGGACAGAGAATTGCTAAACCCTGAGGCTCTGTTGATGATGTGTTATATTCTATGGAAATGGCACCCATGGGGTTGGGTTGTGTAACATGCTCTTATGCTTCAGTATTCCTAGTGGATTTGAGATTCCATGGGCAGGAGCGTCCTCCTTCCTCACCTAGGTTTTTCTTGAGAAGAGCAGTGCTAATTCACCCTGGCCTAGCCAGTAGAGGGCAGCAGAGCATCCTCCCTCATGGCCGCAGTGTAGTTATTTTAATAAACCATTGTGACAAAGCTTTTTCCACTGCCCACTCCTCCGTGTGTTTGCTCTCAAAATTTTCTTTCTTCTGGAAGGTTTGTTGTCTAACAATGAAATAAATCCTCCGAAAAGTGTTAGTGTAAAAAGATAATTTTAGGGATGTTGTCCTCTACATTTGAAGAAAAATCTCACCATTGGGGGCTGAAGGCATGGAGGCATGGCACAGCAGTTAAAGTGCTTACCTAGCAAACACAAGGCCCTGAGTTTGATTCTGCAGCATCACATAAACCAGCTGTTGTGGTGTATATCTGTAATTCTCACACTAGGGAGGTTGAGTCAGGAGGATTACCATGAGTCTAAGGCTAGCTTGGGCTCTATAGTGAGGTCAGGACCAGCCTGGGCTACAGAGTAAGACCTTGTTTCAAGAAAGAAAAGAAAAGAATAAGCAGGAAAGAAAAGTCGCACCAGTTGCTCACCTTGAGTGTAGTCAGCACCTACGCATGTGATGATGCCATTGTCCTCTAAGAACCAGCATGTGATGCCTGGCAGACGACATGGTGGCCTCACACCAAGGGTGTAGCCAGTATGGGCATCATCTGTTGCTGTGGTGGGGACTCCTGGCTGTTCTGTCCATCTGAAAAACCCAGTGGTGGCATTATAGTATCTTGTGTAAACATTAACAAGGAAAGATAATAACTTCTTCTGTTGTTCACCAGCCTTATCTGGAGGAACATTTAATTACCGGGTTGTGATAGTTAAGGAGAAGTAAGGTTCTTAAAATTGAGGATTTGACAGTTTAAAATAAAGGCTTACATGTGGAAAAATAAATTGTGTGTGGGGGGGAAGGATTTGGGGAAGTTTAAGGACTTGAAGTGTTTATACGGAAACTCTGTCAGAATAACATTTTAAAAAATCAAAGGCAATGAGAAATTCAAGGGCAAAAGTAAAGAGGCCTCGGCTGTATTCTCCAGTTAGCTTTCTTGGTCATTAACAACATTCTGTCACTGCTCAGAGAATCCCAGCAAAAACTCTATGATCTCCTAACTAAAAAGTCTTGTAAATATTTGAAGGTTTAAAATGCAGAGGTACTATAAACACAGGTTTTTTGGTTTTCCTTCCTGAAATTTTTCACTTCTTAAAAAAAATTCAGAATGAAATTTTTAGTCCCTTTCCAGGGACTCTGGCTAGGTATTTGCCTTTCATGCAGCTTCTGTTTATGAAATTAAAACAATCTTGATTTTCTTTGTCATTTGCTGTCCTCTCATCCGGCCCCTCATCACACCATCACTTTTAATCCCCCTTGGGGTCACGCCTCAAAGAATCTTGGAATATTGTCACAAAGAGCCACCCAAGGACTTGGAGCCTGTAGGGTCGCCGTGTGAGGTGAGAGAACGTGAAGTCACCACTGCAACCTATAACCTGAAACTATGTTAGGCTTTGCAGGACTAAATATCTCCTACCTGCACTGCTTAACTCTGCCATTGTGTGAAACAAGTCATAGCTGATACAGAAAAAAGTGAACCCATACAGCTATGGTCCAGTAAAACTTCATTACAGGCACTGACATTTGGTTTTCATATCATTTTTATGTTTTATTTTGTGTTTTTAAAATACTGTTTTCAACTGAATTAAAATATCAAATCATTATGTTCAGAATTTATGTAACAGATGTCTGAGATGAATAAATACAAATGGTGCTCTCAACTAGAACAGGCCCATCAGAGGCTCTGCCTTGTTTTATACACTATAGAACACACACCAGTTTTGGTTCGTGTGTGTCTGTGTGCATGTGGCACTAGCAGTTAAACTCAAGGCCTTCTCCTTGAGCCACATTCCCAGATCTATTTTTTATTTGCCAATTTTAAGTTGCCCTAGCTAGGGATTTTCAGTTCTCCTGCCTCAGCCTTCCAGAGCACTAGGATTACAGGTGTGTGCTACCACACCCAGCTCATTAAACAGGTTTGAATCTGAATCTCCAGTCCCATTCCGGCATTCACCTTTCCACAGATTTTTCTGTTCAGGTCTTTTGTCCTTAGATCCTGCTTTGTCATCCTTCTGATTTCCCTATCAGTGACAAAAATCCCTGGCATTTGGTGCACTCTGTGAATCAAGTACATAATTGTAAAACATTGTACTTTGACATCTATATGTATATATATATTAAGCACTATAGGATATTTTAAATAATATGTTTCTATTTGCTTTTGTAACTATGAATAAGCTAGTTAAACAAATCACTCAAGAAGAGAAAAAGGTTATACCTTATCTTTCTGTCCTACCATGTGGCCATAGGACATAGTCAACTGAGAGTGATGGTGGATGAAGAGGGGTGGGGAAACACATCCTTAGATGGGTCCCTTTGTGGGGTGGGGGGGGGGGGGTACCAGGGACTGGGCATAGAACCTTCACACTGAGCTACTTCTTTATCTCATTTTTAAAATTTTTTGATTTGAGACGGGGTCTTACTAAGTCACTAAGTTGCCTAGCCTAAGTACAAACTTGTGATCTGCCGTCCTCAGTCTCCCAGAGCGCTGTGATTATAAGCCTCACGTCTTGTGTTCACCTGGACCTGGCCAGCATGGCCATGCCAGGCATCAGTACTGACCTTCTACTGAGAATTCTTGAAATCTCAGACAAGTTTGCACAGATGGTTTTGGCTTTCATACAGTAGTTTTTTATTATTGATAATACCCAAAAAAGAAGAAGACAAAGAAGAAGACAAAGAAGAAAAAGAAGAAAAAGAAGGAGAAGAAGGAGAAGGAGGAGAAGAAAAGAGAAGTCTATTTTTGCAGAAGGCATTAATGTTGGGACGCTTGGTGATGTCTGAGACTACATACCACAGGTCAGGAGGCCTCTAGTTTTGAGTCCGTGACTAGCCAGCTATGTTATTGGGTAAGTCACAATCCTTTTATTTTCACATACGTAAAATGAAATAATTGAAAGCTCTCATCATTATTATTTCTCCTGGTGCTGAAAATCTTGTAATAAAAATAGATTCGAATTCTATCAGTAAAATTAAAAATGGCCCTTAGTTTTTCTTTTCCCTAAATATAGCAAGAATCACATAGTCTATCTTTAGAATGTAATAGTTTCTCCAGATTTCCAGGTTTGACCTCTTCTATTAAAGTAAATAACCTCATTTGCATGAATTCTTTATTTGGAACAAGTCTCATGGTTGAAAGTCCCCATTGGAATTAACTGCCTTTGTTTTTCACCTTTGGGTTGCGTGCACGTTTAGTAGGGGCTTCCTGTTCCCTATACTTTAGGGTCACCTCCCTATTTAAAATTGTAAGGGTGGGAGCAAAGATTTCCTTAGCAACTGGAGGATACTAGGAAACAAAGTTCCAAAAGGCGGGCTGGCGCTCAACAGTGCTGAGACTAGTGGGAAGGGAAGATAAGGGATCGGAGGCCCTCTAGAATTCAGAAGTGCACTTGTGGGTGCTTGAAATTCTCTGGGTGTTTAAGATTTGAAGAAGAGATTACAGCACATCTCTTGAGGCCTTGGGCCTTAATGTTTTGAAGGAGCTCAGAGATCTGTTGAAACAGAGGAAAACTAAGGTCTCCAAGTTTTGCTTGTAACTTGATGAGCTTTTGTGACACCTGACATATAGATATCAACTTGCTAAGTTAATCAAGAGAACCCCAGAGTATTTGGAATAGAATCTTGAAGGCCATAAGCACACCTAGTAAGTTTTATTAAACCAATTTTCTCTGACTTCCATCCACTGCAAACAATTACATGCCCAATTGCGCAGCTTTCTCCCTCTTTTAGTAAATTGTTTTTTAAAAATCACTGTTACATAAGCTCTAAATGCAATGACCAAACAGCAGAGCTCTCAGATCCAAAATAAATTCATCTCATACATAAGCAAAAAAAGTAAAAATATCCTTGTCTTCTTACTCTAAATGGCTGAGAGTAACTGCTTCCCAGGGAGTAGAGGCCTTTCCTTTTTATATTCTCAAGAGCACTTTGTGCTAGCAAGTTATGAAGATTACTTTATGCAGGGCTTAGAACTCATTTAGAGCATGCACAAGTCTTTAAGCCCATTATCATTTCAGTGAAAAATTTCTAGAGTTTTTGAGAGCTCAGAAGCATCAAAATTTTTGCTGAGCTTTCTTGAGTGACAGTAAAGTCAAAACAAGTAGGATTAGATTCAGGAGTTTTGTTTTTATCTTATGCGCCCGACACTGCAAGTAACTAGATTACTTATCTTCACATTTGAAGCAGAAAATACTACTTCATTCTTACACTTTTTCCCCCAATGTGACGCATTTCTGAAATATCTTAGCTTGGTTATATATCCATAGCAACATACATGCATCTAGGTTTCTCCCCTAAACCCCCAACTGTAATTTTGAAAATTTGCAAGTCTTTAGGAAAACTGGAAGAACAATACGAACTTCTTTACTTCAGTTTGCAGCTTAACATTTTGGTATATAAGCTTTGTCCCCTTTTTTGAGTATGTTTGGCATTTTTATTTAAAGTTTTGTTTGGCCATTGGGAAATTGCAGACATGACATTTATTCCCTAAACAGCTCCATATGTTTCTCCCAAGAACAAACATACACTTAAATAATTACAATAACCTCCTCACACTCAGGAAATTTAACATCAATTTAATAAGCAATGATGCAGCCCAGATCATCCAACAAATGTCTTTTACCTTGTTCTGCTATCCGAGGTTCCAGTCATTGATCAACAAATTTCATTTGACTTCTATGTCTCTTTGGTGACCTCAAATCTAAGAAAGTTGACAACTTTCCCTTACGATGTTGACAACTTGGGAAAGTTCGGGTCAGTTTTCTAGAAGGCTCCACAGCTTCTTTTCATTATTTGCTTTGTTTCATTGAATGACATTTAGGTAAAGCAATCTAGACAGGAATACCTCTGAGGCCGTGCACTGTGGATGCCTGATTGTGGTCACACTAGGTGACAGAGGAAAATAGCTGCTCCAAAACCATTGTTGCAGTTTGGTCTTTAAGTTGGAGGGGCTCCAGTGGCATCAGCCAGATCTTATACAAAGGATCCTTCTCTCTTTTGAGAGTCTGTGGCATCCTATTTGGGGACCAAGAGAAGGAACTTTTCCCCAACAGCCTTTTGCCTCATGCTCATAGCATCCCTGATGTCCTCAGAATTTTTTTGAATTGTTGGATGTGGCCTAGAGGGAGAGGAAAAGTGTAAAAGAATTGAGTCCAGTCAGATCTTTTAGGACCATCTTCTGTGTTCTTTTATTGGATGGTTGCAAGCACTGAGTGCTCCGAGTGCTCTGACTTTTCTAGATTGTTATACTCGATCTGTGTGAACAAAAGCGGCTGGGTTTACTCCTGTCTGTCCGTAAAGAAACCTCCAAGGCAAATATTTGTCTGCAGTCAGAGAGGCCTACAATGATTACCGAAGACCTGGATGGTTGTTATTAAAATGCCTGGTGTTTACCCTGGCGGCACACATGAGATAAATGAGGTGGAATTCTTTTAGCTTGGTTATGTGTTGGCTTTTCATGTTCCAGTTAATAGTACAGAACAGGAATGTCTGCCTCGGCCGCTCAGCTAGGTAACAGCCTCTGCAGGGGAACAGAAAAATCAGCTGCATATGCCATTGACTTAAGGAGACAGGTTTAAAGTTTGTAAATAAAAGGTCTCACTAAAGCTTAGGAGGAGAAATATTTCTGCATGGATTGGAAAACTCAAGTGAATTTTGTCTTTAATCTTTCCCTTTAGAGTACTGAACTAAAACATTCATTTTTGGGCCAGGTAATGAAAGCCATCTTTCTAAGAAATGTTGGCAATCTTAATCCTCCTTGAGTGGTGTTAGGTATAGGATGATGGCATTTAATGATCTCAAACGTTATTTATTTCTGACATAGTAAAAAATTTATATAAAGCCATCTTAGAATTGTAGCTTTGTGTAGCCTAATCTTTTGCAGCACGGGTTCTCAACCGTAGTGCAGATCTGTCCCTCAGGAAACATTTGGTAATGTCTGAAGATGTTCTTTATTTTCATCCCTGGGAAAATGCTATGGACACCTGGTGGGTAGAGGCCAGGGACACTACTAAAATACCCTGCAGTGTGCAGAAGAGCCTCCCTCCTGCCTCCCCTTCCCAGCAAAGAAATATCAGGTACAAAATTCCATTGATGTCCAGGCTGGAAAAATCTGCTCTAGGGGTGGTTTGGAATTCTTTTATCAACAGATGTTTACAGTATATGAGGCACTAGGCATTCCAAGGAAGTCAAGGCCTGGATCCCGTCTGCAAAGCTTGCCATCTCACCGGGACAGAGGCTAGGGGAACTGCTCTGTCTTGTTCTTTACAAACCTTAGCAGAGACTAGATGGCGCTGCAGGGTGTTGCCAGAAGCTGTGGCTCCCTGAAGCAGCAGGCGTCACCAAGGAGAAGGGGTTGAGCACGTGAACCCCACCTCCCTTGTAGGGCTGTTTCGTCGTCGTGGGAGGGCTCTCATCTCACTGTCTGCCCACTCATCCCTCCTTTTCCTGATGCTATTGGTGACCATATTTATGGGTTAAGTGCGAAACGTGTATTACTGAGATGCATAGCTCCAGAGTTCACTTGCATACATTTTCTCATTTGGTTTCTTTCCCTGTTAGCCCCATGTTGTAAAAATCGGCTGATGCTTCTGTGGACCTGTTCGTTCTCCTGATGGTAATTGCTCGCTGGTGCTCTTTGGGTTTTGTGACTGTGAGTGTGCTTTGTGATAAACTGTCCCAAACTCCAGTGACTTAAACAATAGCCACTCACTTTTATGAGTCTTTGGGGATTAGTGAGCAGTATGATTGATTTGTGATTGGGTCTGCTCACCTCAGCTGGTGTCACTCGGTCAACTGTCATCTGTGAGACTCTGTGGTTTATGAGGGCCTTGTCACACTGTTGTCATCCTCTCAGGCTCGCCTGAGCTCGGTCACATGGGTGCAGAGCAGAAGTCCAAGAGAGGAGAAGTGTGCAAGGCCTTGGCTTAGAAATTGAAGAGTCATTTCTGCCATACTGTTAGCAAACCAGGGCCCAAGTCCAACCCAAGCTCACGAGGCGGGGAGAGACTTGACCTCCTGATGGGAGTTCTGAGAAGTCACATTGCAAAGGATGGAGTTACAGAGAGGTCAGCTGGTGCTGTTGCTGTTCTGGGGCTCAGGAACTCATGTTCCAAACTAAAGCAATATTGATAGCAAAGTGTGTCTCTGAATTCCTTCTTTCCTCCTTTCTCTACTTGTGAGGCAAGTTGTAGAGAAACACTAGAGGTTTTCTTCCCAGGGCAGATCACAGGACCCAGAGTGCCCTTCCCTTTCACTGAAGCCAGCCACAAAGCCTAAAAATATAGCTGTAATCTTTCCCTACTTTTCTGTCTTGGAGCTGGCCATAAAGAAATTCTCCAATAGTAGATTTTAAAAGAGCTGAGCCCTGGGATGGGAGAGTGTTGCACAAAGAGACCAGAAGAGTCTGACAGATTGGCCTTGGTGGGGTTCTCTGCTGGGCCTGTCAGCATTTGACCACACTCATTTGTTCTCATTGTATTTCTCCATATTTCTTTCTACAGTGAACTTTTCTATAGAAGCAGATAGTGCATCCGAGGCCTTCGAGTCTCCTGTTTAAAAGCTCCTATGTCATTCAACTCTATGACCAAATAAATTTGCCTTTTTTTCCTCTTATAACCTGTCTTTTGGCCATGACCTTTTATGATGGGCAGGAAGGGATCCGTCTCTTTTTTGCCCCTATAGATGCACTGACCACCTTTTACCTCTCCCGTCTCTTGGTGGTGGTAGACGCTGTGATAACACCCTTGTGGGCTTGCTGAGGGCTCTCAAGAATGAGACGTGACCACACATATGCATTCTCTAAGATGCCTGTGTGTCCTCCCTCCAGCAGTGGTACCAGGACCCCCATGGTCCCACACTGCAGCCAATGCCGAGCATCATTCCAGCTTCTCACGTCAGCAGGTTTAATCCATGTAATGTATGTCTTTCTGTTGTGATTTGTTTTGAATTTCTCTGATGACTGGCTTTGGGCATATCTTTTTGTACTTCATTCTGAACAAAAATGTTTAAGAGGGACGCAGCCAGGGGCAAATGCTCACATCTGGAATGGCTCAGGAACAGCAGGAGATGAGGCTGGGGACTGAAGCAAGACTTCTTATTGAGAGTTTGGGCCTTGTGCTGAGCATAGTGGGCAATCAGGGGTTTTAATTAGAGTGAATGCATTTAAGTTGACAGCTCGGAGAGATTTTCCTGGAAATTATGTGGAATCTCAGAAGGGCCATATTGTACATTAGGTCCTAGTATACCTCACTGGAAGCTGATTTAGGCCAGCAGTAAGAACCTGAATTAAGGTCATAAATTGAAGCAAACAGGTAGAATTGGCCTGACTGGCGGCTGCTTAGATGAGGGGACTGAAATAAAGCAGTAGTCTGGGATGTTTTAGTGGTGTCTGCCTTGGGCAGGTAGAGAGATGATGTTGGCATGAGTTGTTGGGAGGTATGGGAGGGGTCCCAGGGAAGAAGCCCTTCCTGCACAGCAGCCAGTTAGAAAGTCTGTGGCATGGTGTGGCATGAACAGGGAGCACACCTACATATGTGGCTGCGCAGCCAGAAAAGAACTTGATGTTAAAAACAGTCTGTGGGAATTGCCAGACAAGGGAGCCACTGCTAGAGTTGGGTTTGTCTAGGGCAGTGCTTTTCAAGCTTGACTACCTCTGAAACACTGGGAAGGCTGGCCTTCCAGATGGCCGGACCCCACACTCACGTTTCTGATTCAGTGAGTCTGGAGTTAAATCCGGGGAGTTTGGATTTCTAATAAGCTCTCAGTGGGGTCGGCATTGTTTGTCTGAGACCATACTCTGAGAGCCAAACTGAAACAGGGGTCCAGATAGAGAAGGACATGGAGGACTTTGCTTAAGGAACGGACATAGAAAAACAAGTCAGGAAAGGCGTTTTAAAGAGTTTAAGCTCTTAGGTGATAAAAGTATCTTAAGAAATTATGATGCCGAAATAAGACCTTTTCTTTTAGAAGCTCAATTCAAAAGAGAAAGAAAGGACGGGGAATAGGGCTCAGCAGAAGAGCAATTGCCTGTAGCATCCGTGAGGCTGAGTTCCCTCCCCAGGACTATAAAAAAATCAAATCAATAAGGTGGGGGGAGAATAGAAAGGGCTACATTTTTCTTGCCATTTATTTATTGTCATCGTTATCATCATAACTAATTTATTTCAGGATGAAAGAGACGTAAGTGTCCTTTGGAATGAAAGAGTCACACCTCCTTCAGACTCTACCCCGCCACTTGCCTCTGATGCAGCAGGGGTAGGAGGGGACATTCAGGCTGACATTCCTTCTTTCCTGGACATCAGAGAATGCAGACGCAGACTCAAGCCTCTGATGCTATGGACATTAGCAATGCATTGTAAAGAATGGAGGTCGAACTACAGGGTAACACATTTGGGGGGTTGTAGAGGGGAAAGCAGGTCCAGAAACAGCCACCCAAGGGGGTTCCACTTCCCCAGGAGTGCAGGTGTTTGAGCGGAAAGGGCAGCTCTCCAAGGGGACCCGGCTCCATTTCTGCTCATGACTGCAGCATTGGGAAAACATAAAAAGCTCTTTATGCCTCAATGTTCCCAGCTATAATATGGGCCTAGTTGTGGTTTCTCCCATAGAATCATAACAAGGATTAAACAAGAATACCTAGAATGCTAAGTGAACTGGTTATGTGGTAAATCCTCAAAATAGATGTTACCTCCTGTTGATCTGTTTTTATATGGATCAACAGATACACTGGAGTTGGGGAATTTTAATATCCTGACAACAGGTGTAACCTTTTCAAGAGAATATGTCTACTCCTGCAGGAATCTAGTATTCAAACCTCTTTCAGTTTGTGTTTACTGCAGCCACCAACTACAGCTGCGTCCGTCCATACATGCCACTGCTGCTGGCAGGTTGTACTGCTGGCTATCTAGCAACAGTGAATAGAGGTGACCCACACCCCATCTACAGACAGCTACCGCCTGTGCAGTCATGGCAGGCCACTAGGGGGAGAATTAGGAGGCTTGGAGGCTAATGAGTGCCTCTAGACTGGGGAATAGTTGGGTGACCTTGGGTCTTGGTCACGCATATACCTTTGTAGACTTAGTTGCTTCTGTTAGAGGCCCACTTTGTACCTGTCTGCAGAAACAGCATTGCCTGAGCCTCCTAGATTTCTGATACTATGGTGAGATGATTTGGATTTAAACTCCAAGGACTCAAGCATACCTGAGTTCTAAACCGGTTTCTTCCTTTGCTCGCATGCTGGACACAAATGTCTACACAGTGCTGTATTCTCAGCCTACAGCACTAGGGTGTCTCATTCTCTCTCTCTCTCTCTTTCTCTCTTTTCCTTTTTTTTTCCCCACTCAAGATTCCAGCCACACTTTCTGTCACTTAGCTATTTTCACCAAACCTTTGACCCCTCAGGAGGCCCAGAACGGACGTCCACATCCTGGGCCAGCCTTATCTGTGCTCCTCAGGTCTGGAATTTCCCACGTCACAACAGGGGACAGAAGCTTTGGACTGTGGGTGTCTTGGGTTTGTGATGTGAGTGAGAGTTTGCCCAGGCGCCCCAGGCAGCTCGTGACTGTTCAGTCACCCTCAAACTGGCTTGATCAGAGCTCCTGTCTGCAGGATAATTTGAGACTCTCATGAGTCAGTTTTTATTTGCCTAGCGCAGTCCTTAGATGAGAAGAAAAAAGGAAGAAAAATTAGGACATTGCAAAACAAAACTAAGAGAAAATAAGAAATATGTTCACTGTAATTTTGTGGAAGAATCTGGACATGGTGGTGCACTCTGGTACTTGGGAGGCTGAAGCGGGAGGATTGTCCTCAGTGTGAGGCCAGCTTGGGCTGCACAATAAGTCCAGCACCAGCCTAGACTACAGAGTAAAACACTGTCTCAAAAATAAGAATAATAATTTTGTGTAAGTTGTATGTGAAAATGAATAACACAGTTATAGATGATTTTTATTATGTCCATTGGATTGTTATTCTATAAATCATATTCTCAAGGCAAAAATATGGCTCTGAAGTAAGGTGCTGGGCTGGGAGGGCAGGTCTGGGTGACCTGATGAAACAGAAGGTTCCCTCGGCAGCCTGCTGTGGCTGTGGCTAAGCCGAGGGCCTACTGGCACTGTCAGGCTGCAGTTTTAATTCAAAGTCGGCCTGGCTTTTTGCTGTAAGGAAAAAATCTCCCTGAGCTATAGATAGGCTACCTAGAGGTGTTTTAGAAACCTCTCATGTAGAAAATAACATCTTAATATAAGGGCTTGTCCTTGCCGACGAGGGGTGCCATGGAGGAGATCAGCTCAATGAAAGCAGGCTGGGTTTAGAAGTCGCCTCTCACTGCTTGCTTCTAGGGTTATTTTCTTGCAACATGCAAAGTAATCCTCCTGTTCCATGCAACAGTGAGAGTGCCGGCTGTCATCAGCCCCTGTCATCCGAATTGTTCTCTGTGGGCACAGGCCACGGAGCGGTGCAGGTGTGCCCCTGTGCATCTAACTCTCATATTTAGCACATGCTCTGCCGTGTTTTGTGGGACTGTTTTGCCTCCTGAAATTATGCAAGTCTAAAAATTAGAGAAAGTTGGGGGGACAGTGTAAAAATTTAGAAATACCCCACATTGGAGTGGCTCCAGGCGTCAGTTGGTCACCTTGCCTTCTCTGGTTGTGTTCCTTGGCTCCATGTTCCTTCCTCCATCTTCATATCTTTTTTCTAATTACTGCATGTTTGCAATAGTGCACAAACGCCATAGTTACGCTCATTTTGGAGAGCTGGTGCACGTGTGTGTATTTACATATTGCCTCTTGGTCATTTTGGCTGCTTGTCCCCTCTTCCTTTCCTCGAGTCTCTTTCTTGTCCCCAAAAGTCTGCTTCCCTGCTTCCCACTACCTCTCCTTTATTATATTCTTTAATTTCTTTGTATTTTGGATTTCTCATAGAAAAGAAGCCATGTAATCATTCATCTCCATATCTTTAGACCTGTTTCTGACTGGCTGTCTCCTTCACGTCTCATCTGTGTGAACCACGGGCCAGTCAGGAGCCCAGGGCCACTACCTCTCTGCAGATCTCTAGCTGATTCCCATCTCCCGAGTTCCTTTTGCCACGGGAGGCACCTGGCTGCAGCTGTGGAGCTCAGGACGTGGGCACCTCGAGGGAGGGCTGGTCTGCCTGCCACCACAAGCTTTGTTCCCCGTCGCTGGTCCCTCTTGACCTCATAAGAAATGATTCTCATCACCCATAAATTATTAAATGTACACTCCTGAGCCCCACACACGCCACCAAGATTCTGATCTTGTTCTCACATGGGGCCCCCAGCACCCACATTTTACACAGATTTGCTAAGGGATTTGGATGCTGGTTACGCGAGTGTCACACTCAGGAAGGAAGATGACTTGGTCTCAGAGGTGCTGCACGGGCAAGTCCCATGAAAGGCTTCGCAGGACCGATCTTCACCTGCAAGGCGTAGTCACAGCCACACCTCACGGGAGGCTTGTTAATTCCTTGTTGTTCATTAGCCAGTGGTTCCTGTGGGAGTTAAGAAAAAGACAACTGTCTTATTCTCCAGTGGAGCTAGGGTGACAGCAAGCATGGGTGCCGGGGTGCTGGGGGCAGGGAGGTGAGCAAGGAGAGTGTGGGGAGCCCTTCCTCAGGGCCACTCTGGAAGCCAAGGAAGGGTTAGAACGTGCTCTGGTGGATCCAGGCCTTCGAAGGCCAGGGCTGCATAGACAGGCTCTGTCAGGAACCGGGTGGGTAGACAGGTAAGCTAGGAAAGTGTCTGTTCTGTATGCCTGTTTTCTTTTTTCTTTATTTCTCTCTCTCTCTCTCTCTCTCTCTCTCTCTCTCTCTCTCTCTCTCTCTCTCTCGCTGTGTGTGTGTGTGTGTGTGTGTGTGTGTGTGTGTGTGTGTGTGTGTGTTACTGGAAATCGAGCCCAGGGCCTTCCTGCATTTCCAACCCATTTTTATTTTTGACTTTGAGATAAGGTCTTGCCAAGTTGCCTGGCCAGGACATACACTTGTAATCCTCCTGCCTCAGAATCCCAGAGTGCTGAGATTCCAGGCCTGCACCCCTGGGCCCAGCTTACTTTTCATTATTCCTAAGGAGGAAGAATGTTTCAGGGCAGGCATGGGGGTCTAACTGGTGCATCACTGATGGAGAAGACTGGCCAGCCTTTCACGTAGGGCCTGGATAGCGTGCTCTAGTGAGCACAGGTGCTGACTTCAGTAGGTGCTGAAAATTTCCCGCATGGCTGCCCATTTCCTGTTTGTACTTCTTGGAACTTGGGTGTCACCAGAGCCTTTGGTCGCTCATTCAGCTGGTGAAGCAAACACTGAGGAGAAAACAAAGCCACAGTCCCTCTTCTCAAAGACGCTGCAGTTCAGGGAAGAAGAGATGTGGCCTCGGAGCCACAGAACAGGACAGTGAATCAGAGAGGTGCTGCTGGCCAGTGATCCCAGAGTCCCGTGCGGGGACGCGTCTCCAGGATGCTGCAGGAAAAGTGAGGGGTCCCACAGCACAGTGAGTTTGGAGAAAACTCTTGGTTTATTCCTGTGTGACCCTTAGAGGGGGTCACATGCCACCCTTCCACACAGTGGCTACAGTCTAGTTTTTCTCAATCTAATGGGACCATGAACATTTCTTCAGTGTTTTGGAGAACATGCTTAGAAAAAGATGACTTGGGCTGGTGGAATAGCTCAGCAGTTAAAGTACTTGCCTAGCAAATGCTAAGTCAAGTGCTAAATACCCAAGTTCAATTTCCCAGCACCACATAAACCAGGCATGCTGCCACACACCTTTAATCCCAGCACTTGGGAGGCTGAGACAGGAGGATTGTCGTGAGTCCAATGGCAGCCTGGGCTCCACCAGTGAGTTCAGGACCAGCCTGGGCTACAGAGCGAGACCCTGTCTCAAAAAAAAAAAAAAAAAAAAGACTTACAAAGCAGGAGCTGGTGGAATTAGGACATGAGATACCAATTTAGGGGCTGTAGTATCAGGATATCAGATACTAATTCCTAATCTATTTGCATTTTCAGCTTCTTGCTTTTCTTTTTTTTAGGAGTGAAACCTATTTTAAGAAATTCTTAACATTCTTTTGCAATAAGTAGACATCCTCTGGGAAATTACAAAAGGAAAAAAAAATTTTTTTTGAGATAGGGTCCTGCTGTGTATTCCAGGCAGGTCCTAACCTCACTATGGAGCCCAGGCTGGCTTCTAACTCAAAGCAGTCCTCCCAAGCCAGTCTGAAAATTTCTGAAATATAAAATTATGCTTGATATTTTCTATGATTCCATGTTTTCCTTGCTCGGAAACTTTGGATATTCTCTTTTTAAACAAAAACAAAAATTCCTCTGAGATTACTCTAGACTTTCAGATGCCCGTGTTTACACATGGTGTCCCAAATTTTGACAGATGGGCACCTTTCCCAAGAAGCTCAGAAGAAGGCTGACAGGAGACGTGACAAGAATGTGACCTTTATTTTTGAAAGGTTTGTGGCTAAATGTGTCGGGCCTTCTGGAGAAGCTGGCTCCATCTTTGACCCCACTGCTACCTGAATATGGAATGACAGCTGAGTATAAAGGCAACTGCTTCCTTGACTTCTGGTTGGCCTTTTCCAACAGCAGCAGTTGTGGTTGAGACTCAAGATGTATTCAAGGGGAAGGCGTTGAAGTGGGGAAGGAAGTGAGTGATTTGAGTTGAAAGCTAAAGTTTTTTGATTTGGTTCAGATTTTATTTTTAATTGTATTTATTTAGAGACAGAGTCTAACTCTGTAACCCAGGCTGGTCTTGAATCCATGGCAATCCTTCTGCCTCAGCCTCCTAAGTGCTGAGATTACAGGCCTGTGCCACCACCACATCTGGCTAATTTTTATGTGATGCCGGGGAGTTGAACACAGGACCTTGCACATGCTAAGCAAGCACTTTAACCACTGGGCTATACTCCCACCCCTGAAAGCCTAAGTTTTCAACAATAGGTTGTTACATGGCAGGAGAGCGTCCCTTGACCCACATTGCTTTTTCCAAGTGATAGAATAAATATATAAACCGTTGTGATTTTTTTATGTAAAACACTTTCCATTTATAAATATTTCAGGGGTCAGCATCCGGATCAAATCTGCAATTGTGTGTGAGCCCAGACTTGAAAGTCTCTTTGCCAGTTGGGTAGATACTTTCCTGGAGAGTGAGATGCTTTAATGTAAAATTTGCTCCTGAAAATGCAAGACAAGCCTGTATGTAAAAATTAAGCACCAAACTCACATATTGCTTAACAGAACTGAGTACTGGAAAGTGGCTGAAGATCTAGATTTGCAGGTGTCCCAACCCTGCCATGGGTGATGCACACACAGGCGATGGAGGAAGGGTTGGAGGGACGGGCAACTGCAGCTTGTCACTCCGTGGGACCAGGGATTGTGACTCACATCTGCTGCTTTCCCCATCTGAAATCGAGGTCGTTAATAACATTGACCTCCAGGCTGCATGAGGATTAAGCTATTGACACATGGAAAGTTCTCAGAGTGCTGGCTGGACCGAGGGACTGCTCAGTAAATGTCAGTTTTTTATTTTTCATAGGAGTACTTAAAATGTAGATTAAACAGGAAGTGTGGACAATTGCAATTGCTTTTCTAAAGTAAATTTTTCATATTTGCTTTGGTCCATCTTATCTTGAAATGACTTTCAGCAGGAAGATCAATGTTAAGATAGGAAGGAAGACGAACTGCTTTTCATGAGGCAGGCAGGGAGGAAGTAGCCATAACTGGCCTGGGCTTTATTTTTAAACTCATGCATTGTTGTTTGGAAAGTCAGCCTTTATGAAGGACAGCCTAACCATAGCCGTCGTGATGACAAATGCGAGTATTCTTTGGCCCAGCGTTACTCCTGTGGAAATTCACTCGACAGTAAACCTGAGCCCATTTAAGATGATGGTTTGTGCACAGGTGACATGTTGCATACTGGTTCCAATAGCTGCACACTGGAAGCTACCCAGCTGCCACCAATAGGGAGCAAGGACAGACAGGCCCTGACTGGTCAGAAATGCTATGTGACAACTGTCCTGATCTTAGAAAAGATCTCTAAGATGCATTCAGTCAGGAAAGCTGGGGAAATGGTGAAATTGACTATAATATTGGGAAGAAAAACCAGAAACTAAAAACAGTGGTCACCTCCAGAAGGTAAGTAGGGTTAACCATGGCAAGGAATATCCCAATCCTGGGGACAAGGATACTTTTCCCTGTCCAGCTTATTCTTTTTTTCCATTTTTGAACCATCTCAGTGTGTTACCTATTTGAAGAATTAAAATAACAAGAAGGAGCCAGCAGGTGACACTGGTCTGTAATCCCATTACCACGGGAGGCCAAGGCAGAAGAATGCCAAGTTCAACACCAACCTCAGCAACTTTGTGAGATCCTGACTCAGAATCAAAAAATAAAAATGGCCTGGGATGTGGCTCAGTGTGAACGCTTTGGCCTTGATCCCCAGTATCACAAAAGGGGGGCGGGGGGCGGGGGGCGGGAATTAAAGCTCATCCTCTTTAGACCAAGGTGTCTGAAGCAAACTCTACTTCTGTGGACAGTGCTCAGACCATAGGAATTTCTCTTTGTGCTCAGACCTCAGGAATGAGGTGTTTTTCTTTAAGGATAAGAAGCTGAAACTGAACATAATCCCATCTACCCGCTACCTAGTTTCAGTAGCAATTTATGGCCGTGCTGTTTCATCTGTATCCATACCCCATCTTCCATCAGCAGGATTTTGAAGAAACTCCTGGACGGTGTATTATTTAATGTGTAAATGTATTTACGAGATAGGCATCTTTACTATTTTTTGAAAATATATTTTAAAACATAAAATTTTGAATTAAGTCTAACTTCTCTCCCACCTCCCCCTCTCCTCCCTGCCCGCTCACAGAGCCCTCACACCTGAGCGCAACCGAGTGACCTGGGACTGGCTTTCCTCCTTCCCTTCACCATGCTTCCTGGGGCGCATCTGGGGCGCATCTGGGGCGCATCCTCTTCTCTAATCGCTCTGCCGCCTTCCGTCCTGTGACTGTGTTGCTAATGGCTTTATCACCAGCCTCCCTAAGCCCTCTCTCCACTTCCCATTCAGAAAGGCTAATGGGGGTAAAACGCAGTGAAATATTCAGCTGTTGGTGCAAACTGGTGCTGCTGTGAGGCAGGCTTGGCAGAGCTGTCAAAACAGCCCTTGAAGAGCACCCGCCCCTCCCCGCTGCCCCCGGTGTCCGCCCCCGTCACCTGGCTGTCAGCCGACGTCAGGATGCTTAACATGAAAGGCGTTCAAGGGCTGCAATCAGTAAAGTAAAAAACTCATCTTGAAAATCTTTCATTTCCTTCTGTAGGCAGTCTCTGTTCTGAGCGCCTCACAGGGGAGGCGGGGCACCGGGAAGAACCACCGGTGACTTCAGAGGGGAGGCCACTGGTCTGAGTTCTGTTGATGGATTCTGTTGTCTAATATCTAAATTGACCCCAAGTGGGCCACTCCCCTGGCTTCCATGGGGCTTCTGAAACTGAATTTGGTTTATGGGAAAAACCACAAACACTTGTACATAAATGTTCATTGCCACATTATTCATAGCAGCCAAGAAGTAGAAACAATCCAATGTTATCCACTAGTGATAAAATGCAGGAGATAGTACACTGGAATAGGATACAGTCACTAAAAAGTGTAAAATATCAATACATGGCCACAGGGTGGCTGACCTTGACCACTCTATGCTAAAGGAAGCGGTGCAGGCAAAAAAAGGCCACATGTTTGTGTGGAATGTCTAGAAGAGAAAAGCAACAGTAAATTAGCGCTTACCTAGGGCAGAGGGTGGTTGTGGTAGGAGAACTGGGGACCAGCTACTAATGGGTGAGTGCTTTCCAGAGATGGTACCCATGTTTTAAAGTTGATCCCTGTTACACAGTTCTTTGAGTGAGCTAAACCCATTGAATTCTACACTTTCACGGATGACTTTGTGGCAAGAGAATTACAGTTAAATAAAGCTGCTATTTGAACAAAATAGGGTTTGAGTTGGCCACAGGGTTGCCTACCCACAGTCCCAACTTCTCTAGAAGCTGAGGCAGGAGGATGGCTTGAGCTCAGGAGAGGGAGGGAGAGAGCAAGGAAAGGAAGGAAGGAAAGAAACTATAAATAGGATTGGGTTTGTGCATGGCGCCTTGAGATTTATCCATGTGTCCTTGTGGTAATTTTTTCCTAGTATTGAGGTGGACGCCAGCACCAGGATAGGTTGCCAGGGGCCACCAGGGAGAAAGGAGAGGTGACTTCCTCTCACTCTTGAAATTATGTATTAACCTAGTTTCTCTCTCCCAAAAGTCACCTGTAAAATTATAGTGACTTTGGTTTGGTTGGCCATGTGCTCTCCCTGCAGTTTCTTCCTCTGAGTCATGACAGCTGCTCCTTCCTTCCGCCCCTCCCCACCCTTCCCCTTGTATGTACTCTAAGCATTTTCCTGCTTCTTGGCTGAGAGTCCGAGGCTTTCCTTTTCGGGAGTTTTCCTGTGTTGATGATTGCTTTGGTCTTCAAAAACCAGTGCTGGTATCAGCTAATGACAGGTCCCTTTATTTATATGACTCAATAAGCAGACCGGGTTTAAAAATAACACCCAAGTCCGTGGTGTGCTTTCCTACTGGTGGAACAGCTGGACCAGCTCTGTTCCCAGGGAAACGCAGCACTGTCTAAACAACCCTGGGGACTAACAGGGGCTGGGTTTACACACCGACTCTGTCACTTGAAAGGCCGCTGAATAGAGAAAATTGTGGTGGGAAGAAAGCAGGAACACACAGCTAACAGAGAGTTGATTCCACAGCTGCCTCCATGGAGCCCTGTGCGTGGACAGGAGAGGCTGGCTGTAGACTTTTGAGTGAAGTGGTCTAGGAAGGAGGAATGCGCCCTCCCTCGTGGGCAGTCCCTACCGCACCACCTCAAACTCCATTTGATGTGAAGGGAAATTGTGGCTCTAATCTGCTAAATCAGGAATTGGCAGACTATGGCCTGGCCTGCTGCCTGTTTTCAGGAAGTTTTGTTCAAACACAGCCATGCCCCTGGTTTACATGTTGATTCAGACCTGAGCAGCAGAGCTGGATTAGTGCTGCTGTTTGCTCTGTGAGGATCCAACCTGTTGTATTTACTGTCTGAGAGGAAAAAAAATGTTGATATCAGTGTGGTTACGGTTTGGATCTTGAATGCCCCCCAAAGGCCCATGTGCTTCAGGAGACTGTGGGACCTCTATAGGTGTCCTCTGATGGAAGGTCCTTAGATCATTGGAGGCATGCCTCTCTTGGTTTGCTGGCTCCAGAGGTCAGCAGTTTTGCTATCCCATGCGCTCCCACCATGATGTGCTGCCTGGCACTGCAAGGCCAATTGATCATGCACCACGAGCCAAAACTGAGCCAGCATAGCATAACTACAAGTTAATTATTTTAGGTATTTCACCATAGTGACCTGGAGCTGAGTGATAATGCAAGTGCTGAATGACAGAGTTCTGAGTGTCCCAGAAGAAGCGTTTCATTTATGCTTGTTGGAATTTGAGAACCACAGGCCCCCAAGCTCTGCAGCTGGGGTCACAGCCAAGCTCACATGCAGTATAGGTTAGGTCACTCTGACTTGGCATGTGGACTGTGAACTAATCTGATATTTTTTTGGGAGGAGTTCTTCTTGGGATATTCTGGAAAGCAATTATTTGGTCATCTTTCAAATATTTTTTAGTGGTATGTCTGTTACTTAAAGGAATTTTTGGAATCAGTGAAGAGTGGGCATGAGGTTAGTTTATATTTATCTAGAGGAAGGTACATGATACCAAGTGCAGATTCCATGGGTCAGTACCGAAGTAGCTTCCTTGCTGGGCCACCTTTAGTGCCGTGCTGGTGATGAATAACTGTTGAGTTGGCTGCTCATGTGTTTCTAGGAATAGTCTCTGCATATAGTGGTAGCAGAAGAGTCATATCCACTTAACATGACTTAACTCTCCCACTCCCATCCCACTTCACCCTGGCCAGGACTATGGCTGGTTGGTCCGGGAGTGGGCAGTTGACCTAAGCTGGGCCAACCATAGTTTCCCTGGGGTGTTATGGTTTGGGTTTGGAAGGTCCACCCAAAAGCTTCATGTATTTGGATATTGTGGAGTACCTACAGAGCCATGTGCCGTGAAGAGGTGGGGCCAGGTCAGAAGGGGTGGAGCAATGGGACTTGACCTGGAAGGGGTGGCCTACTGGGACAGGACCTGGAAGGGTGTATGCTAGCTCTCCTTTCCTCACTCACTTGACTTCCTCTCTGCCAGGCCTTGAGGAGCTTTCCTTCAGCTATGCCTCTGACGTGTTTCATCATTGCCAGCTGCCCATGAATGGACTGAGACCTTCTGAAACAATGAGCTAAAATAAATCTTTTCTCCCTTAAATAGTGGACATTGAGTATTCTGTCCCAGCAGTGAAAAGTAATGAAGATACAGGGAAATTGGACCTGAGATCAGGTGCTGTAGTCTCTCTGTAGGGGACTGGAGCTCTACAATTCATGATGTGGCTGGAGTCAAGAGAAATCCAGAGACAGAAGAGTAGACTTCTTGCATTCCCCATATCATGCCAGTAGATCTTGGTTCCCGGTGGTGGTTCTAGGAGGCTAGGCCCTTATCACTCAGGAAGGAGGCTAGTGATGTCAAGAAGGCTAAACTTGACCCTCTGAAGGTCAGTGGCAGGGCCTGAGAATTAAATTTACCTAATATAGATTTACAGGGGGAAAAAACTACACAGATTTTTACATAGCTCCCATGCGAAAATGAAGGCCAAACAAAGACTAACCTCAATGTTTATGTAGTAGGTTGAGCAAAGAGGTAATTGTGGAATAGTGACTAACACATGTGGACAGACCACGGGAAGGTAAGAGTGATTTTTCAGGAAGTTCTGTTAGGGCACACTCTAGGCCTCAGTCCCCATTTCTGGTGATAAAAATGTTTCCTGACTCTGGATACAGGGAGGGCTTTTTCTTTTTTTAACGAAGGCGTTTTATCTCATTTCCAGGAAGAAATTGGAGTCTGGAGTAGAGGGGAGTTGGTCAGTGTGACCTTCTTTTATCTACTGCTTTTCAAGTGCTGTAGCCCAAAACAATCGCTCTGCCAAAGTGGCATATTTTGAGGTAATATATTCTGCCGCCCAGGTGAACTCTTTAAAATTTAGCTCATTTCGAAGCAGGGTCTTGTTCCAGTTTTAGCAGGAGCACTGATGACCGGTGGGTCACTACAGAACTATTTATTTAAACTGTGAAAGAGACCAAAGTGTACTTGGGTGTTACAGAATTACAGGGGGAGAAAAGTTTCAATAATAGGGATGTGTTGTTCCTGGCAGCCTTTCAGACGCTTCCATAATCATCTGTTCTTCAGATAAAAGGGCCACTTAGCCACTTCCCTTGTTCCTAGAGTAGGGGAGGGGGGACCCCTTTCTTTTTAAGGCTTAATGGAAGGGAAATGTCACAGTAGGCATCTAAATTAACAGGTCTCCTATCTAGAAGCCAGGGCTTATTGAGATTTTGAACTAAAAATATCTCAGACTTATGAGAGTCAATTCATTCTTTCAGAGATCTGAAGGGGAGGCCTGAAGCTGCCCTGATGAATACTTTTTAAGTTTTATGTTTTAACTTTTTTAAGTTCTGTGAGCTGTCTCTTCCTGTGCTCTATCTCTGATTTTGATATTCAGTGTAAAGGTCATTATTTCTCTGTGGTGTGTTTAATGTCTTCCCACTCACCTCCAAATCTTTGAATAAAATCAGTCCTCCAAGGAAACGTCCACTTCCCCTAGTTTTGCATACCAGCAGGTCTCAGAATTTGTCACATGCTGCGCAGTGTTCCTCTCATCACTCAGCAGTCACAGGAGAGGCCTCAGAAGCCAGGGCCTGACTTGTGAGACGCCAGGCTGAGCATTTGAAGCCCCTGAGTGGTGGCTGCAGCTCTCCTGGGCCAGTGAAAGTCCACAACATGGGTACTCGTCAGGGCTTGTGATATAGCCAGCTGGCTTAGAGTCTCCT
Organism: Ctenodactylus gundi; assembly: GCA_004027205.1. Classification (NCBI taxonomy): domain Eukaryota; kingdom Metazoa; phylum Chordata; class Mammalia; order Rodentia; family Ctenodactylidae; genus Ctenodactylus; species Ctenodactylus gundi. The sequence continues at coordinate 38,511 of PVKB01004588.1, forward strand.
CTCCAGGGATGGAAGTCTCTCCCAGGATGAGGCAGCCAGAAAAGATGCGAAGTCAGCCTGGCAGGGCCCATCACTGGCCTCCGAGGCAATGTCACATTGAGACAGATGCTCCACATGACCAGCCCATGCTCGATTACATGACTGGTTCACCCCACGCAGCCATTGCCAGAGGAGATTGAAGAGATTCCAGCTATGAGCCCTGGGGCCAGAACAGGTTTCCCACAATCCCTCGGGCTCCATCACTGCCACTTTGTGAATACAGTCGGAATTCCTTCCCTTGCCATTCCACCCTGCGGCCTCTCCATGGTGCAGCCGTGACCACTCTCTCTCTCTCTGTCTTGCAGTGCTGTCCCCACTGATGCCAGTGCTATAGCCTTCTGCCCCTATCCTCAGAGCTGGTAGATGCCAAGTCCAAGTAGCTTCCCCCAACCTGGGCTTCCTGAAGCAGCGAAACCTGTGGGAGCTCCCTGAGTGACTTATTGCTCCCCTGAATGAATCTCTCAGCATGTTCTGACAGGATTCCCCTTCCTTGGTCCTCACTTGGCTGCACTGCAGTGCAGGTTTTCTGTTTGTACTGTTTCCCTGCCACACTGAACATTCCTCATAGGAAGGCCTGTATTCGTGTTGTATGCGTTGGCCTCGTGCAAGGCCTCGGGTTGTCCTGGTGTCCAGTAACCTCAGTGACCCTCATTCAGCTGGGTAAAGAATGAATAAAATGGAGGTTTTCACAGATGTGCTTTATAGCTGCAATCCCGGAAAACCAAAGTTTACAAGGCACCAAATTAGAAAGCAGTTATTCGCCACGTCCTCTTGTATCTCTTCCCTATAGCTTTTTAAATGAATTTCAAGTCATAGCAACCTGACGTCTTTTAGCAATAAAATCTCTTAAAATGTTTGGGCTTGCTGAGATTTAAAAATGTAATTGTTGGTGCATTTTAAAAGGATATTAGGAAGAAAATATGAATGGCAATTATATATAGAAATAAAACTTATGAGTCCATAATTCATTATCTGCCAAGGAAATTTTTGTTTTTAATGATTTTTTTTTTACTTTGATTGCCTGTAGGTCTGGCTTCTTTTCTCTTGAAATTTAAATCTGAGACTCCCTGGGAAAGTGCCAAAATGATTTCTTTGCATTTTTAGAGTTACAAAATTTCAGATTCAGCACAGAAGAGGCTTTCAGAGACAGCTGGAGGGTTCCCTTTCTGTCTGCCAAATTGTTATCAGCTCTGCTGTGACCACTCCTTGTACTTACTGTAGGTAGAAATTTCATTGTTATATGACAGACCAAAAAAGATTGAAGTGTGCAGTTCTCTGACAAGGGGAAACCACTTGGACAGTTGTCAGCAATATGGCCAGTTGTCCCAGAGGAGACTGTCAGTTTGTGAATAACAAAAAATAGGCACAGATGGTTAGAGGACTTCACTAGATGTTTCTCAAAAGCTAGACAAATGGAGAACAAGCATATGGAAAGATACCCAGCATTGCTAATGACTAGGAAAGTGCAGATCAAAGCAGTGATGCGTCACTCCATGCTTATTCGTGTGGATAACATCAGAAAAACAGAAAACAACAAGTGTTGGGAAGGCCAGGAACGTGAAATGGTACAGACGTTCTAGGAAGCAGTTAATGGAGATCCTTCAGGAAACTGGAAATAGAGCTAGCGTGACGACCCAGCAAGCCCACTCCCGGATGGATAGGGAGGGAGATAGACAGACAGACAGATGACAGGTAGAGAGACAAACAAATGAATAGATACAGATACCTCCAAAAAGTTGAAAACGGGACCTTGAGATGAGTCGCACACCTGTGCTGACTGTAGCGTTATTCAGACTAGCAAGAGCTGAACACATCCTAGATATGCGTCAACAGATAAATGGATAAAAAATGTGACCAATGGGGGCTGGCGTGGCTCAACAGCAAGGAGCACTTGCCTGGCAAGGGGGGCCTTGGGTTGGATTCCCTAGCACCATGTAAGCTGGGCGTGGTGGCACAGATCAGACCTGTAGTAAAGTAAATGAATGGCTGTTTTGTCTGAGACAGAGAGGGGAGCAGGGACACTGGTCACCAGGAACATTCTTGGTTTTGTCCACTTGCTGGCAAGCTCATAATCCTGAGTGTTTCCTTAGAGGAGCTATTATTGTTTCTGACGCTCAAGTGCCCTTTTTAAACAATAACAATAAAAATCTTGACAACCCTGGAATGGCACATTAAGAACACTCAAGTCAAACAGCGCAAGTTTCCAAGAGACCAGATAGGTCTGCCAAGCTCGTCCAGTTCAGCGGAAAAAAAGCAGTCCTGCCTCCTGCACTTGGGAAGAGAGAGATGTCCAGAAGGCAGGTGAGCCAAGGGAAGGATGCACTCCGGAAAATTCTGGGGCCCTGGTGCACCTCCTTCAAGCACAGGACTCATTGAGAGGGGCAGCGTCTCACACCTGGCAGGGTGGTTTGAACGCTCAGCATCTTTGATGGAGGGGAGCATACTGTGGTCCTCCTTATTGATTTTTGCTTTGGTTCTTCTGAGATGGACATTAGATGGACGGTTGTGTGGCTTTGCTGCTTGTGCGTTACAGGGTCTGAACCTCTTGTCCGTGATCTCTATCCTGTTTGACACTCAAGACCCGTATAGTTGAAGACCATTCTCCCAAGGATGGGAGTGAGGTGTGTGGAGGTGTCCTTGTTCTGAAGTAGGTTGTTGGAAGATGCTGAGCAGCAGCAGTTGGGGAGGGGGGATTGGGGGTGCAGTGAAGCTCCGCCTCCTGTCAAGTCAGCTGCGGCATTGGAGCCTCCGACAGGAGACAGACCTTCACTCACTGTTCACCTCCCCAGGGGCCTTGTCTTTGCATGGCTACCAACTGGTACAGTCTTCAGCCTGGGGGTTGGGGACCCCCGTTTTGTTTGACATTCCTCCCTTGCTGAGGGCCAGGTAGAAGGACAGAAGTGGGCTACCTCCAGCAGAAGGAGTTCCTCGCCATTGGAGCAGTTCCCCTGGGACCCGGGGTAGCGTGGACTCCACACAAATCAAGGCATGGATGCGTAAGATGGTATCATGGCCTCAAGTGGCCAGTGGCTGGGTAAGATGTTACTGTGGCCTTGTACAGTGTAGACTGAGTCCACGCTGGGAGGTTCTGGAGTGGAAAGGAATCCTCAGACCTGTTTTGAGCAAGGCTCACCAGTTTTGATCCGGACTTGGCTTTTCACTGCCTTGAGCCTCAGTGCCCCTCCCTGAAGTGGCAGTTGCCATACTCACATCTTCCTGCTGTTGTACGGCCAGATAAGATGTGAATGATGTGCCCAGTAGCACCCAGAGCTGATGCTCACAGTGATGGTACCAAGACAGCGACTGTACTTGACCTCATACTGATGGGGTCAAGTGTCTCTCCCACTCCAAGTGAAGAAACTGTGTTATAAGCGACTTGTCTCCTCCTCCTCTCTCATGATCTTTCCCATGAGGTCTTACCTCTTTTGTTCCTTAGGAAATACCCTTCTTCTTTCTGCTTCCCTTTTTACCCCAACTTCACCAAAGCAGAAGGAAATGCCAGTCCCTGAGGGAAGATGGCAAAGGAAGTGAGCAGAGCTGGGGCCAAGTTGGTGTCTGACCTTGAGGGACTCCAGCCAGGACTGGCCTAAGGGCTGCCCGTGAAACACGCCAGAATCCAGACCCTCCTACAGAGTTGTGAGCACACACTTCTGTTTTCTGGCGGATCCTGGATTGCCCGATGCTTTGCCCCTGGCCACCAGGCCTATGAGCCAAGTGCTTTTCACTGGTCCACAGGAAATATGTAATAGATAGGGTATGTTTCTGAAAGGCCTGAAAAGACCTTTGTCTGTGGCATTGCCACCCAGGATCTCTCTCAGAACCCTGGGCCTGGTCCCACTGTTGGTATATGGTTGCATCCTGGTCCTTACTCCCAGAGGGCTGATGTGTTAGATCTGGTTGGAACCTGCGAGCTTGCCCATCTAGCAGGCTGGTCTGGGACCACATTGGAGAAGCAGAGCTAATTACAGCCTGGTGGCCACATCCAGCCACCTACGTTTGTGAAGAAAGGGTTGGTGGAGCCATACATTTGCATTATTGTCTGTGGCTGCTTCCATATTGTAATGGCAAAACGAGCAGCTGTAACATACCATATGGCCCACAAAGCTTGAAATATTTACTATTTGACCTTTTGTCAAGAAGGAGTACCAACCTCTACTATAGAGGTTTCTCAGTCTCCTGAGCCCAAGGCCTCTAGTTACAGGCCTTGCTTTCTTTCACTGGCAAGGACTCGTACTACAAGGTGCCAGCCCTGCTCAGCACTGAACCAGATTTGCTGAAAGAAATAAGCATAAAACTCTAGTGGTTACTGCTGCTGACCTGGATCTTTGTGGATCACTAAACACCTTTAGAAGCTGAGGATGTAGCTCAGTGGTAGAGTGCTGGCCTAGCACGTACAGGGCTCTGGGTTCGATCCCTAGTTAAAAAAAAAAAAAAAAAAAAACCTTCAGAGGCTCACTGGTGTTGCACCCATCTTATAGAGATACTAGCTGCGGCTCAGAGGAGAAAACTTAACTGCAGTTACACGATGACACGTTAGTGACATGCCCAGGTCTCCTTTCCACCTGCCACACTGCCTCTTGTACGGGGACAGAACTGGACAGAGCTTGGCAGATGAGTTACCTATTGCTGCATGGCACATTTCCCCCACACCTCGTGGCTGAAACAGCAGGAAACGTTTGTCGTCACCCTTTGTTTCTTTGGGTTAGGAATTCACCATCAGGTCAGCCAGGTGTTCTGGCTCAGGCGTTTTCTGAGGCTCAGTTGGATGTCATGTCGGCCCGGGCTGTTGTCACTGAAGGCCTACAGGAGCTGGCAGGTCCGCCTCTTGCGTGGCTGGCAGTGGGTGCTGGGCACTGGTGGGAGGCCTCTGTTCCTGCTCCTGGAGCCTTTTACGTCCTCACAACACAGCGGCTCGTTTCCCCAAAATAAGACAACGAAATGCTAGATCCTCTTTGTGACGTAGCCTCCCGTGTGACACGCACCGTTTCTGTCACTCTGTTCCTCAGAGGCCGGTCATTTCCTCATGCCTACACTCAGGACTAGCATCTGAGACTCTGCAGACCCGTGTTAAGAGCCATCCCTTATCTGAATTTTCCATCCGGCTGCCTGCTGGGTGTCTGAGGCGCTGGTGGTGCCGCCCCGGAGCTAGTCTTAAGTTGATCATACGCAGACTGTCAGACAAAAGCCCAGGCAAGAGCTAGGTAGGCCACTGTCGCTAGCAAAGCCGAGGCTTCGAGTTTCACTCTGCTCCGGAGCACCCAGGGGACTCCACAGTGGTACTTGAGAGGGGCTGGTGGGAGGAGGCATGAGGTGACGTCACCCGCATGAGGCATTTGAAAGCAGGAGGAAGTCCACGGTACGAAGTCCCGCGAGTGTTTAGCATGTGCTCCTGCGAGGTTCTGGCCCCCACTCCCGTTTATTCCTCCCCACATCTCACGTTGAGGAAGCAGAGGGGCAGAGAGGCCAAGGCCTGAGGCCGCCTGGCCCCGTGCACTCCACTGTTTCCTTGCAGGGCGTTACACACACCTGCATAGAGAGTCCCCCGGAGGGGCTCGGAACGTGCAGGTTAAACTCGCTCTTCCAAGTCTGTGTTACTTCATCCTCACCTCAGCCGCTGACTGCATCGTGTGGCAGGCGTCTGGGACTGGTGGGCGAGAGTTTGTTCTTGCACCACGTTCTGTCGCCTCTCTGCGGTGCTCCCTGCTTGCAGGAGCTTCCCCAGGCAGATTACCCGCTCTGACCTCGCCACTGCGCCTGCATACGCAGGGCTTGGGTGCCCTCTAGTGGCGAAGCGGAGACGGCCGCCTTGCTGGCTGCGCACACCGCACCTGGGAGGGGCGGTGACTGGCTGGAAGGTCTCCCCGGCACTCTGAAGGAAATGCCAAGCAGGGCCTGGTGCCGCACGAGACAGCACTCTGGGTGGCTGAGTCAGGAGTTTCACAAACCTGAGCACAGTCTGGGCAACCTAGTAATTTGAGAGACAGTGTCTCAAAACTAAAATTAAAAAATGGGTTGAAGGTGTAGCTCAGTGCAGCGGCACAGCTTGAAGATAATGTGGTTCCCCTTGGATCTAGGGAAGAGGGACACTATGTTCTGTCATCTCTTGCTGCTTGAGGTATTACCAACCTGAATTATTTGATGAGGCACAGGTGTTGAGAGCTCAAGGCCAGTCTGGGCTACACAACAAGTTCAGGACCAGCCTGGACAGCAATGAGAGACCCTGTACCCCCAAAATAAAAGATTTATTTGAAAAAGGGAAAAAATTAAATGTATATTTTGCATGTGTGCATACTTCTGATGCAGAAAAATGATGGATAGTAAACAGAATTGCAAAAGTTGTTTTTCATGAAGGGCCAGAGAGTAAATCTTCCAGGCTTGGTAGCTGAGAGGTGTGTATGCTGCTCTTTTGGGCAGGAAAGAAACTCGTAATTTCTGTATACATGAAGGAGTGGGCAGTGCCTAAAACCGGCAGCAAAGTGTGTGCGGTCACTGGCCACAGTTGTCAGCCCCTAGTGAAGACAGACCTGAATTGCCCTGGCTTCTCACCGGGGTGGTGACAGGGAGCCCACGCCTCACTGCTGTCCCGGGTGCTCAGCACTTGCCCAGTGTGGCGGGTGATCACCACGAGCTGACCCACAATGGCTCTGCTGGCAACTCCTGTAATATATTAAGCTTCTTTCAGGATTCCCTGGAATTCACCGAGTGAAGAGCAGCACGATTGGGTGTTTAAACCGTCAGATAAGCCGCAGTCCTTGTTTCCTTTTTATTTGTTCTTGAAGTGAACCTCAGTGCTGGGAGAGACCAGTAGATACAAAAAGACCTCTGAGGCAGGTGTCTGGGAGCAGTTCTGGGAGCAACCAGCAGGCGGCAGTGCTGGGCGTTCTTGGTTGGTTTGAACAGAGGCATCCACTGCTTTTACTGGAACCTGCTTTTACCTAGAGATTGCACCCAGGAGAGGACTGGCTGGGGACTTCTAGGGCAGTAGTTCTCGGTCTTTTGGGCTCCAGGGACCAGTTTCATGGAAGTCAGTTTTTCTACAGACAGGGGATAAGATTTTAAATGATTTAAACGCATTACTTTTAATATGCACTTTATTTCTGTTATCATTATATCATAATATATAATGAAATAATCATATAACTCACCATAATGTTAATCTGCATTGGCAGCTGCTTCTCAACACTAGTGTCACCACCTCAGCTCCACCGCAGGTCATCGGGCATTAGTCTCCCAGGAGTGAGCGTGCTGGCAGCGCATAGTAGGTCCACGCTCCTGAGGATATGATGGCACAGTGGACCTGGCAGCAGGTGGCGCTCAGGTGGCCCTGGGAGCAGTGGGGAGAGTCTGTCAGCACAGGTGAAGGTCAGCAAATGTTCACTGCACACCTCTTGCTGTGGCCTGGCTGTTTGTGTTTGGTGGGGTGGGGAGAAAACATCTGGGAGTGCAGGTAGAACCCTTATCATGAAGTCTGGCGCTCAGAGTCTCTCCTAATGCTGTCCTCTGTTCTAATACTTACATGATGTCATGAATTCTCACTTAAATTCTAGTTTCATTACATAGGACTTGTCCCCGTTCATAATTATTGACTGACACAGCTTGTCTGGGGGCAGCAACCATGTCTGTTCACCCTATCTTTGCACTGCCAGTGAGAACTTGGGCTTCTGAATGAATGAGTGTTGCCATCTGGGTGCCGTATTAAACATGTCAGAGAGCAACCAGGCATGGTAAAGTTGGTTGGTTCTCAGAGCAAATAGCTGGTTTCCGATCCCACTTCCCTGTAAGGAATTAATATGGTAATGTGATTTAAAGTCCAATGAGGTATTTCAGAGGTGTTCTGAGCTCATACCTGCAGGGCCAGTGGGAAACGTGGGGACATTGCTCCTGGGGCAGCCCACTTAATCATCAGAAGTCTCCTGTCACCTGTAATGGTGCTCTTGCCGGCCACGGCTTAAGTCAGAAATAAATTGGCCAACTCCTGCGGTAGCAATGAAGCATGCCTGGGCCCACTAGCAGTACCTCGAAAAGCCCTTGTGTCAGTAGGTATTGGAACAAATGAGACCTTTTCATGCCACACTCAGATAACATCTTATGAGCAGCAAAATTGCTGTGTCCTCCTTATAACATCCCATTTCTATTTCATGATGGTAGTTTCTTTTCTCTCTAGGGTGCTAAAGATTTTTCCCTCCTGGGATGTTTTCTTTTTTCTTTCAAAGTTACTTTCTTCTTTTTTTCCTATTTGGTTTCTTTGTTTTTGACAGGGTCTCACAATGTAGTCCAGACTGGCTTTGAACTTGAGATCCTTCTTCCTGAGTCTCTTAAGTGCTGGAATTATAGGAGTGTGCACTACACTGAGTATCCCAGTTTAGTTTTTGGTCTCTGCTCCTTGCCTTGTCACACAAGATCGGCTGCAATTATAGGTTTGGGAAGCTTGGTTGTCCATCTGTGTCTTGAAGGCACAAAGCTGTCTGAGCATGAGGACTTCATTGTGGACAGACCGGGACTGGGCTGCATGTTCGGGAATCCCAAAGACTAACATCATTAACTCTTTTTTTTTTTTTTCTCCAATAAAGAACTGGCTGCTTATATTCTAAAGGCCAAGTAGAGGGAAAAGTTTAGGGATTAAAAGTATGAGGAAGTCATTCCATTGGACTTAAGCTTTTTGTTTATAGTAGGGCGCTCAAACCTTCAACTGTGTTCTTCCGTCCAGAGAGACTCAGTGTTATCTTACTGTCAGTAGAACAATTCTAAGTAAGAGGTGAGTTTTTGCCTTCCAGGAAACATTTGGCAATGTCTGGAGACATTTCTGTTTGTCATTAAGAGGGAGGAAGTAGAGGTGTGCTACTAACATCACCAGGTAAGGGGACAGAGATACCGATCTGAACATCCTGCAATTCAGAGGACTCACCGAAGGATTATTGGCCCCAAAAGTGAGGACTTCTGACCTAGAGAATAAACTTCCAGACTAATGACAGAGGTGGATAGTCACTCGGCCCACTGGGAGGCCCTAACTGCCTTCCTGTGATTCTTACCAACCTTCTCCACCCTGCCTCAGTCTCTACTCTCGGTGTCAAAAGTACAAGATTTTTTTTTTTTCAGATTTTTCAGCAAGGCGGGTATGGTTCTTGGCTCTCCTGTTAACAAGCTGACCAATCATATTTCTCAGGGTTGCTATATCTGTCACCCTTGTCCATATGGGTTCTCAGTTTCCCATCCACTCATGCTCCTGATAAATTTAGAAAAATTTTGGGAATGAGCAGAATTAGAATTCTATGAAATCTTTCCACAGAAGCCTGAAGAGTATGAATCACATGTACAGTCACTCACACAAGCCACCATGATTGGCACTGGTCACAGCAGTGAACCTGAGCAAGCTGAACAGAATAAAGATTCCAGAAGCTGGCCCAGTAAGGAGATGTCACAGTAAGGGACATTGGGCCAGTTTGCTAGGAAAAAGAAAAGGTGGCCTTTCCTTACCCTTCTATAGGGCCTAATTGTAGTTACATTAGAGATGTAAATATGCACAGAGAGCCACAAAGAGATAAAGAGAATTTTTTTTATAGTTTCATGCTGACAGATGCCAGAGAGTTAGTGACCTATGGAGCAGTGTTATTATGTATGTATGACAAAAGATTTCCTGAAGTTAAAGAAAAAAGAGTAGACAGGGAAAATGTTCTCCCTGTTTGTAGTTTGTTACTATCCTTCTTTTTATTTATTTATTTTCCTTTATTTTGAGACAAGGCCTCTCTCTGCAACCCAGTCTGCTCCTGAACTCACTATGGACCCCCGGCTGGCCTTACACTCATGGCAGTCCTCCTGCCCTCAGCCTCCCAAGTTGTGCTGGGATTATAGGCGTGCGCCACCACTCCTGGCTTATGTGGTGCTGGGGAATCGAACTCGGGTACTTTGCTTGCTAGGCAAGCGCTTTAACTGCTGAGCCATTCCTCCAGCCCTGTTATTGTACTTCTTGCATAAAGATCTGTACAAATCAGAAAGTGATTTACTTTAAAAACCTATCAATAAATAAGGGAAGACTCCTAAGTGGGTAATAACACTGAGGGGAAAATGCTCTACCATCCTCGGCACTCACTGATTGGGAAGGTGCAAACTAAAGCAAAAACAAGGTCATCCTACATCTGGGGATGTCCTTGGACCACAGCAGCACTGGGAATTTGCTAGAAACGCAGATTCCCCAGTCCTCCACACACCCCCATCTGAATCTTGAACTCTTGCAGCCTGTGTGAACGGCCCTCCGGGGATTCTGGTGACCTCTGACATTAGAGGTTAGCTGTGTAGCTGGGAGCATGAAGGAAGTGGGTTCTAGTCCTGGGTGGCTTACAGCATTGAGTGGAAGAAGACGGGCTGAGTCCGCACGCACCGTGAGGTTGCATTTGTCTGTCTGTTGAAAACCAGCAATACTAGTCCAGGATGGTAGAAGTCAGGGGGGTTGGTATTCTTGGGAAGGGAGAAGCAGTCACCAGAAGCAGGGGTGGAATTTCCAGGTGCTGGCTGTGAGCTGCTCCTGATGGAAATACTAGTGGCACGTTTGTTCAGTTAGTGAAAATTCACCAAGCTGTTCACTTAAGGCTTGGTTTGCCTCTCTATATCTGTGCTGTATTTCGATAAAGCAATGAAAGGCAAACTGTGAGTTTCCTCTCTCTCTCTCTCTCTCTCTCTCTCTCTCTCTCTCTCTCTGTTCTCTCTTTCCTCTCTCTGTCTTTCTCTCTTTTCATCCAGTTTTTAGTCATTCAAAACCTGGAAATTAGCCAGGTGTGATGGTATACATCTGTAGTCCCAGCAACATGGGAGGCTGAAGCAGGAGAATCTCTTGTGTCTGCAAGTCCAAGACTAGCCTGGGCCAACACAGCAAAATTCTGTCTTAAAAACAAGACATGAGAACTTAGTCCAGTGAGGCCTGAGTATACCAATGAGAAAGTAAATGAGCACAGGGCTTTAGAGAGCAATTTGGCAGAATATTCTAGAAATTCTGACTCTAGGACTGTGCCCTGGAATTCAGATGTGCATAGGGATGTATTACTGTAAGAATGGTCCCTGGGCATATTTTTACAAACAGAAAGGAAATAAGCTAAATTTCTCACCATAGGGGGGCTGGTTGCATGAATTATGGAAAAGTGAGCAGGTATTAAAATGAGTCCAGCTGTGTTTGTGTTGACGTCCTTCATGGTATCACTGACCAAAAGAAGCAAGTGACAGGCTCAGGGGACAGAGGGATCCATATTTATAAGGGAGAAAAAAGAAAGAAATGTGCAGGTGGTGGTTATAAATGCAAGGGAAGGAGGGATGAATGTAAAATGGTTTGTATTGGGGTTTCCTTGGATTTATTACAGGTGGGTGGGTGTTGTCATTTCTTATACAGCTCTGTGTTGTCTTTACCTGTATTTATCACTTTGGATTTTTTTTTTTTTCAAAGTGTGGTCTTTACCATGAAAAATAAAGTCTTAGCCTTAAAGACTACTTACCATGGGCTGGAGGAAGAGCTCAGAGGTTAAATGCTTGCCTCACAAGCTCATAGGCCCTGGGTTTGATTCCCCAGCACCACATAAACTGGGAATGGTGACATACTTCTGTAATTCCAGCACTTGAGAGACTGAGGCAGGAGGATTGCCATGAGTTCAAGGCCATAGTGAACTCAGGACCAGCCTGCCTACACAACAAGCCCCTGTCTCAAAAAAATAAAAATACTTATCAGAGAAAAGAAATAGTATTTGTGTAGTCTAAATACATAAACATCTGGGATCTCTTTTAATCCACATACACCCAATGTAACATTTTTGCAGTAGTTTTCATTGGTATTGCTTAGAGGACGATAAAAGATTTGCCTGTAGATGAATTTCAGTTACCTAGGAAATTTGCTTGGTAGAACAATTCTTTTCATGACAGGGACATTCTTTTTCCTGTGTTTGCTGGTGAGGTCATGAGCCAGCTATTCCTGCTCTTGAGAGACAGCTGTTTACAATATTACCCTTGCGTGTAAAAGTGACCACTGCAAACAAATTGGGCAGCAGGCCCCACTTGCTTATAAGTGAAAAATGTTTATGCAGTTATAGCCAAGAACGCATAAACCTGTTGCACTAGGCACAGTCTTGTGCGGGGAACTCAAACCCTTCTGACCTCCCGGAGACACCGTAAACACATTTTCACTGCTTCCTCACTGGCTGTTGTGTTTGCTGTGTGGATCATGAACAAAAAACTCGTCTGACTCTGTTTGAATCAAGGGGCCCGACATGTTATTTCAGATGTACAGGGCCAGATTGCGTCCATTGCCAGTCTTACTGGTCTAAGGCAATGTCAAATATAGGTGTATAGATTACCTGTCATTTGGGATGAATTCAGCCTCTAAAACACCATTAGTGTGAGGCTCAGTGCTTTCTGGAATTACATCCATTTTGCACATTTTCAGTTTCAATAAATCTCATCACCACAGATGTAAGCACAAAATCACACCTCCATCAAGTGCCTTTTCTCTGGAATTCACATACAATAAACAGAGAAAACAATGTCACTGTCTGGTTCTACCGAGGAGAATCAGCAGCATTTATAGTCTGCTACCTGTGCCCAGCACATGTACACAAACTCTTAACACCAAGGTTGGCTTCTCTCAGAAAGCAGTTTAAAATATCCCTGGGAAACCTGGGCTTAGGGAGCTTCACAGAAGTCTTTCTTAAGAATTTGCTATTTTAAATCCTTATCTAAGAGGTCCCTGGCCTCCGCAAGCTTTTAGGTTGTAATCTGAGTATATGAACAACATTCCCACTTGGCTGGTCCCTCCTTCGTTGTCCTAGCTGCACGGTGAAACCCTAACCCACGTGGTAAGTCTTGCCAGAGACCCAGGACAAGTCTTCCACTTTATGCTACCTGCCTCAACCCATGTCTAATCTGTAAAATCCTGTCTACTCCTGAATTTGTCATGAGTTACTCACCAGTCAGTGTTCATTGCCACCGTCTTGGTCTTGAAGGTGTCATCTTCCCTCCATGGATGGTTTGCACAGTCTCTGAACACGTCTTGTCTCTTTGCCCTCCACATAACTGTTCTTCACACGCAGCTACCATGGTTTTACAAAAACCTAACCTCATCTAACAGTTCCTATTCCAAACCCTTAGGAGAGGATACAAAGTCCTTGAGTGTCCTGGGCCTACAGAGTTTGGCCCTACCCAGTCTCACCTTTCCCAACACTGTCCTCACCTGCTAGTCTTCCTTAGAGGTCCTAGAGCAGCCATGTCCTCCCGCCGCTAGACCTCTGCCAAGGCTGCACTGGTCTAGAACACTGCTTTTCACTGGCACTTCTTTGGTTGCCCCGGTGGGGTCTGTCCGACACTCGTGCCTGCGGACAAGGCTGAGTGCATCTAGCACAGGGTCTGCCCACAGCCTTTACTTGCCCGCATAGCACTGGGCACCGCTGTAGTTACTCATATGTTCCCACTGCTGGGCTTCAGGCTTAGCACTGTCTGTGCCACATGAATTCTCTGCCCTCAGGGCATGGTAGCAGAAAGTGCGACACATTGTTAGTGCCCAGGTGACATGCAAATGAGCGACATCTCTGCCCAGCTTTGTGATGGGCATTACTGCAATGTCTCACTCTGTTCAGACAAGCTAACATAGTGGTGAAAGTCTTTGTCCTGGGTCACCCTGGACTTTTTTACTATTGTTAACGCATGTGTATAATACATGATGCTTGTTGTGGGGAGTTGGTACATGTGCATTATGTGTCTTGATTGCATTCACTCCCTTTCTTCTCTCCTCCCCTTCCTACGCCCCAACAGACTCTACCTTCTACTTTTCTGTAATCTCTTCTATTTATTTATTTATGTATTTATTTACTTTAAGACAGGGTCTCGCTCTGCGGCCCAGGCTGGTCCTGAACTCACCATGGAGCCCAGGCTAGCCTTGGACTCACAGCAATCCTCCTGCCTAAGCCTCCTCAGTGTTGGGATTACAGGCGCACCCCACAATGCCTGGCTTATGTGGTGCATGGGGAATCAAACTCGGGTACTTAGTGCTTGACTTAGCGCTTGCTTTAACCACTAAGCCATTCCTCCAGCCCTATTTCTATTTATCATTTACTTATATTTTCGGTTTCTTGTGTGAGGGACGCGTAGTACTTAACTTTCTGCGCTTGGTTGTTTTGCGTATTTGCATTGTCCTTACCCACCCATCTGTTGATGGAAAATCCCTCTGCAGTCACTAAGCTATTTTCAGAGCTTGGCTACTGTGGCCTGTGCCTCTGTAGAGACAGGTACCACTGTAGTGCTACATCTTTTATTGTCATGACACCCCAGACTTGTGGTGCTGTCCCTGGGCGTGTGGTGCGGACAGAACGTTTCCGTGACTTGGGAATAAAGCCCCATCCCTGCAAGGTGCTAGACTGTGAATGCACACCTGGCTTGGGCCTTCTTTGCACAGGATTCAGAACCTCCACTTGAGGTTGGTTTCTTTGCCCTGAATGTGAATCTCTTGCTCACTGGATGATGTCAGTTCTGCTTTGGGCTTGGCCTTGCTGTGCAGTGGTCAGGAGGGGGCTGTGGCTGGGTGGGCGCAGCACCTGTTAGAGGTTCTCAAGTGTTGACGTGTGCACAGAGCCCTTGTTTGTTACCCCTCTGACTGCACCCGGCCACCCACTGCATTGGTGAGGAGGACAGCTGTGGCCCAGCAGCAGACAGGGAGCATTTAGAGGCTCCACACCACATCAATCCCAGGGACACTTTGAGTGGAACTGCAGCCTTGATTCCTTGACAAATGCCATCTGGTGAGCAAATCTAGGTATGGGAGGAGTAGAGAAAGCCTTAGAGAAAAGCCAAGATGGTGGTGCCCAGGCTAACGAACTTGGAATCTTGGCTAGGCTGGATTTTTTCTTATTTCAATGTGACTTTCTGTTCTGTCCCAGGGTGGTTGGTGGAGAGGAATATTTCGTAAAAACAGCCACTAAGACTGGCTCCATAAAGAATGTCTGCTGAGACATGAATTTTCCTGTTTGCCATGGCACCTGCCCTGACTTCTTTGTCTATCTTGCATTCCTGGCACTGGTAGGCATGTGATCTTGCAAACCCAGTTTTTAAATCATGAGTATGTGTACATATTCAGGGAAATTGTTAGTCATACTCCCAAGTGTTGACGTGTGGACAGAGCCCTTGAGTATTGTCAGCCCTAATAATTAAAATATAATTATTTTTTCTCCATTCCCACTTCTTTCTTTTTCTTTATTTTCTCTTTTCTTTCCCACTGCCTCTGCACCTTCTAGGTCCTGGGATTGCTGGTATGGACGCTTATCGCCGGAACCGAGTACTTCCGGGTGCCTGCGTTTGGCTGGGTCATGTTCGTAGCTGTTTTCTACTGGGTCCTCACCGTCTTCTTCCTCATCATCTACATAACAATGACCTACACCCGGATTCCCCAGGTGCCGTGGACCACAGTGGTAAGGAGGCCGTGGGAGGAGGCCTGTCCAGGCCCACTAGCCAGTGTGGTGCACGGGACCCCTCCAGCCACCACAGCCCATAGGCTCAGCATTACTTGGTTGCCTCTCAAACTGTGAAACTGGACACGTGACAAGGTCAAGGAATTCCTTTGGGCCCAATAGCAAACAGTGTTCAGAAGACAAGCCAAGGGAAGCTGGTCCTCTTACGTAGACAGGTTTTCTTAGCTCTGTGGAGACCCTTTCACCTGGAAGCAAGAATGTCAGAGCCCCAACCTCTGCAGCACCCCTCCCTCTCCCCCTTTTCCTCCTTCCCACCTCTCCTTAGCCCTCTGGGTGCTGCAGCTCCTTTAGATTAAGGTTTACCATGTCTGAGGAGAAAAACAAAAACTGCTATAGAAAACAAACAGGGTCCTCACGTTGGAAGCAGTCAAGAGCAATTGGACCTTTGTCCTGGCCCAAGGTCCATGCTGCACTCAGGACAACCAGGGTGAGTTCCAGACTTAGGGGAACCCGTGTGGATAGAACACACAGGTACAGTACCCCATGCCACATGCTGTCATGGGGCACATGGCCCTGTCAGCTTGAGAAGCCTGGGAGCTCAGCAGAGGGAAGCGACAGACCCCTTCATCCTGAAGAATGCGCACGTGACCTAAGTGGATCCGCGCAGCCTGAAGGCACGCGTCCCTTGCCTTGGCACGTGCCAGGCTTGGTAGGGAATGTGAGGTGGCAGCGTGACTTTTTTTTAACAAATCCAAGTGGTGCCACGCATATATATTATACAACTCTGGAGTGGCCTTGTTTGTTTTTGTTTCCAGCTAATATATCAAACAATCCAGTTCAGAATAACTGACTTATGAGCCCAATGTGAAGCATACCCCCAGGGGGCTGCAGGCTGAAGCGAAGCAGGCAGTTTTCCAATGACGCTCTGGCTTTGTCCTGTCTGAGTTGCCTTTGGAGCTCAGTTAGTCCCACAAGAAACAGGTCTCCTTTTGTTTCACAAAACAGTCTGACTGACTCTTGACTGGTTTCCCACATCCAAAAGTGAAAATTCTCCAGCAGAGTTGTCAGGGATGTGTTTCAGGGTTTGAAAGTGATTCCAAACAAGGCGCCCATAACCACCTTGGGGGCAATGCCACCCTTGTGGCATTGTGGGAATAAGCAAGGGGGCATGAGGGACACAGGACGCAGCCGGGTGCTGCATTAGAAACCATCCCTGTGAAGTAACTCCAGCTCTGGGGACCCAGGGACAGGGAATGCTCAGAGTGAATGGGGGGAAGGGATTTGGAGGATGATGAGTTTGAAAGTTGATCTCTAAGAAGGCGGCAATGAGCCAGGAAAAGAAGGGACTTAGTGTGACCCGGAAGCAAAGCGCTGGAAGGCAGGAGAGAGCGGCATCTACATTTCTGCTTTTGCTCAAGTCTTGATTTCTGGTTACGTTGCCTAGATCACAGGTTAGCAAACTTTTTCTTTAAAGAACCAGATAGTTAAGTGTTGTCATCTTCTTGGACTATACTGTTTGTGTCCCAGCGAGACAGGACTACCAAGGTAAGTACACAGCACAGAAGTGTCCATAGGCAGTTTGCTAGTGAATGAGCATGATTGTGTGCTAATAAGACTTTTATTTACAAAAACTAATGGTGGGTCATATTTGGCCCACAGGTCGTAGTTATTGTCCTCTGGTTTGGATCATATGTAGTCTCTTCAAGCCCAAAAGCTTTTCAATTGTTTTTTTTTTTTAATTTTGTTTTTAATGTTTTAGGATTAACCCTGCTTCCTTCTGGCACTCCCTGGATTTAAGTGACTAGATCAGCATCAGCAGCTTTCTTAGTTACTTTTTCGTTGCTGTGAGTCAACACCTGACATCCACAAATTTAGGAAAGGAAAGGTTTATTTTAGCTCACAGTTTCAGAAGGTCACAGTCCACTCGGGCAGCTGGCAGCATCGAAGTACATGGCAGAGGCAGAGGTGGAGGCAGCTTCTCAGGACATCACAGACAGGCAGGCAAATTGAGACTAGTTGAGACTAGTCCTAGTCCTCAAGGAAGGCAGGAAGCAGCTTATATATCCTTCTAGGTCTCTGCCCAGTGATTGGCCCCTCCTGCACCCAGGTGTGGAAGGTATGGCCACTACACACCGTTAATCCTAACTTAACTGTAATATACCCCTCCAGACTAGACCCCAATTCACCAACAGCACATGGTTCCATAGAGAATCCATAACATTAAAATACATGAGACTTTTGGGGGACACTCCAGATCCTAAGCACAATAACAGCCTTGCGCACATTTTATAGGTAAGAAAAATGAGGCTTGGAATCTCATGATGTATAGATTAACACACTGTGTAGATTCCAGGCCCCTGATTTCCATCCAAACAGTTTTTTTTTTTCTGATTTCCTGCTCCAAGCACACCTCTGCTTGAGCAGTAGGTTGGAACCCCAACCCAAACCCAATATTAGTCCCTTCAGAACTGTGTCATCATCTGTGTCCTCAAGCAGGGCAGTGGGCCTCAGGTCAGGTGTCTCACATGTGCCAGACCACACAGGTCATGCACCTGATTCCAGAAACTCAGCATGGTGCTGAACTCTAGCCCCACCACCCCCCGGCCAGGTTACACTTTCCTGGCATCATAAACAATCAGAGAATATTTTACTTTACAAAGAAAAAATCTAGAAATGTGCTGCCAAGATGGTCAGGATGGTTATATTGTTTTTTAATCCAGAAAGCTGGGGGAGGAGGGATGTAAACTTCCTCAATTTTAAAATAATTACAGCAAAAAATTTCCAAGGCTTCGTTTTCTTTCCTTTTCTTGAGGACCAAGCCCAGGGCCTCTGCCCTGAGCTATAGTCATGGCCCATTATTTAGTTTTGATTTGCATGCAGGAAAGATCTTGCTAAGTAGCCCACTGGAGCTGCAACTTCTGATCCTTCTGCCCCAGCCTCCCAGAGTGCAAGGATTTTAGGCCTGTGCCACCAGGCCTGGCTAAGGTTGTTCTTTTTTTTAACTTCCAGAAAGATAATAGGTAATTTGGTGACTTCACTCCAATAGGGGGTATATGTCCCCGAACCTGGGGCAGCACTTTCTATTAGGACACATTAAAGTTTCTGTGAAAAAAAAAATCATGAATTTTCCTGCTTTGAGGGATGACAGAGGCCACATTGCCAACAGCTCCATTCAAGTGAGTTTTTTGCTGCCAGGTAACTTTTGAATTTGCTCTTGGTTCTTGTAGCTAGGGAACTTGACGCTAGAGAGAAGGGATTGGTGGGAACATGGCTGGGAGGCCCCTTCTGAGACACTGCAAACACTAGAGTTTCAGAGCGAGGTATGTCGCACAGAATACTCACCTAGCCTTGCCCAAGGCCCTAACCAGCTCGGAAAAAAAAAAAAAAAAGCAAAACAAAAAACCCACTAGAGCTTTATAGTCTAGCTCCCCAGTCAGGAAGGCCTGAGCTTATCACGTCACCGTAGTCCTTTTCCTTAATGTGGCTGCAGAGGTGACAGGTGACAGCATCACCTGTTTCCTCCTTTAATAACCACCAGCAGATGTGGAAGTGCCCAGGGGACCCCTGAGCTCCTGGGCTCGGATGGTTCTAATGTTTGCTCAGAGACACGTGGATGTGGTTTTGTTCATTATTTGGTTGGTTGGTTGTTTTGTCTATAGTCCAGGCTGGTGTTGAACTCACTACGGAGCCCAGCCTGGCCTCAAACTCATGGAAATCCTCCTACCTCGGCCTCCTAAGTGCTGGGATTACAGGCATGCGCTACCATACCCGGCTTGGTTGTGTTTTATTTGAGCTAAAAGTTCAAAGCAAAAATTATCTGTCTTAGTGCTGAGCACAGATCCTACACAATTGACTTGCACAGAACTCATCCTGTGTCCCTCATCCCAGTGACCTTGCCACAGCCCCAGAGCCCCTCGGGGCAGGGGTACTTGCCACCTTAGCCATCCTCCAATGTCCCATTCTTAAGAGCCTACTGTGTGCCCAATGTTGTTCTGGTTCCCTTAGTTGTATATTATTTGACCCTCACAATGACTCTTAAAATGGATGAAGATAGATTATTTCTATTTTGCAGATGAAGAAATTGAGGCATCCAGAGAACATCAGGCGGTAGGTCCCCTAAGGCCAAGCATGCTTGTTAATCCTAGACTTGCTTGCTTTCTACTATATACAAATAATAGCCCAAGGGCAAGTCACATAGTCTATGAAATGAACCCGCATCCAGGGCTCCTCCTGTGCGGCCCTGCTGTCTTTAACGCCTGGCTTCTGGCCTGAGGTCCTGAGTGGCAGCCTCAGTACCTGCCATCACACCCACCGTCTGGTCAAGGACAGAAGTTAAACGAGGAACAAGAGGAGAGCCCGTATCTTTCTTTAGGCCATGATCTCGAAGTTGCATCTAAGTCTTGCACTCACATTATATTAAACTAAATGTGGTCACATGACCATGCCTTTTTCCAAGAAGACCTAAAATGTAAGCTTGCTCTTCCGAGTGGCTGAGTGCTCCCCTAGAGATTCTGCTACTGTCCAAAAACAGAGGCCAGATAGCAGGAGACGCCTAGCCCTTCTACCGCAGAGGAAGCAGCTGGGAGAGGTGACTCGCCCAAAGCCACATAGCCAGTGAGCGAGGGAGTCATTTCAAAAGTAACACATGGCTAGGTGACTAAAGAAAAAAATACATTTAAGACTTCCTGTTGAGGGTACATCGTGGAAATCTCCCATTCCTCAAAAGTGATCTAAAAGAGAAAATCGTAACATTTTATTATGCAAAAACGCACAGATATTCCTACACCAAAATCTGAACGCACATGACCAAGTCAAGTCATCGAGGGGTCATCATGTAGGAACACCAGGCATCTCAGGGACCTGCTTCTAATGGCAGATGAGTGTCAGGGGGCAGCCAGAACCCTGGGTGTGCTCCTGATGAAGCTTTTGTCTTAAAGGTTCCTGGTCCTAACCCAGGAACAGTGTGGGCCAAGGGCACGGTGGTGGCAGGAGGGTCCAGCTTGTCTCAGGACAGCAGGGTCTCCGTGCGGGAAACACAGACGGGTCAGGCAAGCCTACACCTTGTGAGTTCCATGGTCTGGTTTCCTGAAGTTTAGAACTCAGCCCTCACTTGGGTTTACATGGCTTTTTTCTCTAAAAGTAGTTTTAAAAATAAAAATAAAAAATAAGGCAAAGCCAAAGTGGAGATTGGTCCCCAGAGGGCTCTGGCAGTAGCTGCAGTCTCCTTTTTTGGTTTGGTTTTGTTGCATTTGAGACAGGACCTTGCTCTGTCATCCAGATTGGACCTGAACTCATTCTGTAGCTGGGGCTGGCCTAGAACTCACAGTAGTCCTCCTGCCTCCGCCTCCTAAGTGCTAGGACTGTAGACATGCACCACGACACTAGGCTTCTTTTTAGTTTTAAGAACTAGCTGTGGAGATTGAGGAACTCATGGAAGTGTCCCACCCTGCTGAGGACATCAGCCAGGCAATTTGGAGGACAGTCTCCCCCAGCTTTGGTAAGGACAGGTGCTGAGGATCTGCAGGTGAGTCTGGGGACCAGCGCGAGGCTGGCCTCACTGCCCCCAGCATCCTTGGCCCTGGTCACCACGCTGAAGCCTGGGAAATGAGGACTGAGGACCAGCCAAGTTCCTCCACAGAACCAAATAAAAAGAGAGAGAGAGATTGCAGCTACTGCCAGAGCCCTCTGGGGAGCAATCTCCACTTTGGCTTCGCTTTTATTTTTAATTTTTAAATTTTTTTCTTTTACTATTTTTAGAGAAAAGAGCCATGTAAACCCAAGTAAGGACTGAGTTCTCAGTTATACCTAAACTCCAGGAAACCAGTGGCTACGGGAGTAGCAAGGGTCTGAGTGCGTTGAGGGTGGGTGGCGTCTGGCACCTGAGCACCCAGGGCTGTGACCGGCCACTTCCGAGGTTCCCTCCTCACTAATCTCCGCCCCTCTGCCATTTCTAGGGCCTGTGCTTTAATGGCAGTGCCTCTCTCTTGTACCTCTCTGCTGCTGTGGTGGACGCATCCTCTGTCTCCCCCGAGAGGGACAGTCACAACTTCAACAGCTGGGCAGCCTCATCGGTGAGTGACCCCCTTGTCTGCTCACACACATGCCTCTCAGTCCTCTATCTGCCTCTTGTCCCCAAGTTCTGCTGGAGACCAAGGAAGACGACAAAGTCATCTGCAGGGGAAAAAAAAAACCTGACAGTTGTGTGCAGGGAGTTTGCAGAAAATGAGCCAGTATGATGAGTGAGAGAGAGAGAGAGAGAGAGAGAGAGAGAGAGAATGGGAATGAGAATGTGTATGTGTGGCTGGGGATCAAACTTAGGGCCTTCACACTAAAACTACGTCCTTAGCACATTTATTGATTTTTGACTTTGAGACCAGGTCTTGCTAAAAAGCTGGGCTCCAGCTTGCAGTCCTCCTGCCTCAGCCTCCCAGAGGGCTGAGATTACAGGCATGCTTTACTTAAAAAAAAAAAAAAGAATATTTTCTTAAGCATTGGCAATGCCTAGGAAAATAGAGGTCAACAGAGGCTCCTTCTAGGGTGTGGGAGCAGGAAAGGGTAAGAAGCTTCTGCTTTTAGTTTATATACTAGTGCACTCACTGATAAGCCAAAATTGTGTGTTATTTTTCTAATTTTAAAAACTAGTTTTAAGAATTGCTCTAATGAGACCGGAGGCTTATCTCAGTGATTATAGACTTGCCTAGAAAGCACAAGGCCCCAGATTCTATCCCCCAGCACCACATAAACTGGGTGTGGTGGTACACACCTGTAATCCTAGCACTTTGAGAGGCCGAGGCAGGAGGATTGCCATGATCTCTAGGCCAGCCTGGGATCCATGGTAAGTTCAGGACAAGCCTGGACTACAAAGCAAGACCCTGTCTCAAAATAAAAACTGAAAATGGGCTGGGAATATAGGTCAATGTAAAGACCCTGGATTGGATCTCCAGTACCACCAAGAAATTAATCAATTAAAATAAGTACATAAAAATCACAAGCTTTGTTAAGATGGGGCTCCCATTACAACCCAGCAATAGATTAGAACAGGCAGCAGCCACCCAGTAAGAGAGACCAGCCTGCCTCACACCACACGTGCCACCTGGGTTTGTCCCTCATTGTCACTGACTCACAAGGCTCATTTCTGTGAGCTGACACTATGACCCTCTGAGGGCGAGCCCTGGTCTAATGTTGCCTGTACTACGTTAGAAGTGATGGACCTTTCTCAGGGGCATGGCCACCGTAGTCAGTTGTAAGCGAACTCCTGAAGCTATTTGGGCAAACTATAGGCTTTCCAGATATGTCCAAAAAATAAAATAAATCTAAAAAATAAAAAACGGCAAGGTGAAAAACTGTTTGGGAAAGAAGGTAATTGAACCAATAAAGTAACTTTAGATGAGAAAGCCTGGCAGGGGAGAATATCGCGTGCTGTGGTTCAGAGGAAGTAAATGATAACTTCTGCTCATTAGAACGTGCCCTGACCCCTGTTCTGTTGTGCTTTGTTTTCTCCAGTTCTTTGCCTTCCTGGTTACCATCTGCTACGCTGGAAACACGTATTTCAGTTTTATAGCATGGCGGTCCAGGACCATACAATGATTTACAATGTTGATAATTAAAAGAAAAAAAAACAAGAATCTCACTGTAAAAACAGCTGTAGGTATAATGTATATTACAATTGTATTTAACTAATGTTTTTATATACTTAGTTAAATTTGTTCCCGGTGGTTTGTTACAATTAAACTAGACACTTATTTGCAAAATGCTGTAGAGTATAGTGAACTCTTAAGTGTCTTCTTGATGACTTGCTGCATAGACCTAATTTTCTCAGTGTACAAATACATAAGTTGCTAATTCTAAGAATGTGTCAAGTTTGCAAACTAACTCTTAAAATGCCAGAATCTTTTGTGATTAAATGTTGCAGAAATCTCAGGGAATGTGGTGTCTGCTTAGAGAAAGGGACCCTCTGCTCTGGAAGCCAGGGCTTAGGCTTGGGGGAAGGTTTTCACCCTCATAGGGTTGCCTGGGACACACGTGTCCACAGTCACCAGGGCAGAGTGGCAGGAGAGTCATCTGCTCACATCTAGGGATTACACTGCCTGCAACTCTCGCTTCCCAGCAAATGGCCCCAAAAGCGTCTAATGTGATACAGCCTTGGAGTTAGCAAGAGGCTGCCATTCGTGACTCTGCCAAGTGCAGGGGTTGATGGGCTCTGATTGGTTGGCTGACTGATTGATTGATTTGAAGATTGAGTCCAATACTTTCACACTGAGCTGTAGCCCAGCCCCAGCCCATTTTTATTTTTATTTTGAAACAGAATCTTGCTAAGTTGCTGAGCCGCCCAACCTGGGCTTGAATTTGAGATCTTCCTGTATCAGCCTCCTGGAGTGCTTGGATTACAGGCCTCTGCCACTAAAACAAGTTCAGGTTTTTTTTTTTTTAATAATGCATAGTAAAGTAAGTAGATAACCATCAAAGGGATACATAGTTGCATATACCTTAAAGTTACCTTGCTGACAACAGTGACACGTACCCTGTGTGCCAGATCTTGTGGAAACTCTTGGACCCCAAAGCCTCAGTATCTCAAATCTTACGTGTTACTGGGGATTGAGCCCTGGAACTTGACCCTGAGTTCATCTCCAGCCCGGTTTGGGAGATCAGGGTCTCACCAAGTTTCTAAATTGCCCAAGTTGGGGTCTAATTTGCAGTCACCCTGCATCTACCTCCTGGAGTACTGGGACCTTGCCAAGGGGCCCAGTTCAAATCTGTAATGCGACCACATTGCAGTGTTGTTGCCACCGCAGTAGCACGTACAATGTTATCAGATGTAGGGAGAACTGGAACCATCCAAGCAGGAGTACACTTACAGGAAGTGCTTGTAGGCAGATGTGCTGGTACAGCAGGTATCTTCTTGGGTGATTTTTCAACATAAACCTAAAAAAAGAAGATTAAAACCCACAGAAACGTTAGTAGAGTTGAAGCCATGCCCTCTGTGGTTACTTCCTGTGGTATCCACCTGCTGGTCCCTTGCCACTGAACAGTTCTGTCTCTCTGTTGGCTGTTGCTGACGTTGGGACTCCTGTTTGCTGGGCAGTACTTCCTTCTGGAGCCCTGTTTCCGGTGGGGGAGCTGGGGTTCCCTCAGCATTTATTAGCAGCACCCCCCACCCCCAATGGCCAGGCTTGCTGGCATGAGAGGTGGCATTGTGCCCAGGTGTGTGGGAGAGGGCAGTGGCAGTGAAGCCACACTGGGCTGGCCGCTGGCAAGCCATGGAAGGTTGGGCTCTTTCTGCCCAACCTGCAGGGGATGGAAGCCGCCATCCCTTTTGGATCCCACTGCATGTGGCGGCCAGCCCCTTGTTGAGTTTGCAGAGATGCTAAACCAACCAGTCAGAGCTGCAGGCCCCGCCTCTCCTTCCCCTTCCCTCTCGTCCTGTCACGGTCACGGAAGCATGTAGGTTTTAAGTCCATGTGGGTTTTAAGTCCATTGGATTGCAACCAGGCTTCCATAAAAGCTAGAAAAAAAAAAAAAACCAGTAACCTACAGAGCTTGGTATCTAACAAGAGAGAAAAGGGATACAGCAGAGTACATGTCATTTTTATAACCATGGCCTTATTTAAAGGAGGTACTTGAAGGTGCCCTTAAACCTTGCTTTAAAATGTTCTCCAAATACACTTGTGTTTTAGGGTGTCTTGAACTGGTAGCACTGAAGAGGATTATTTATAAAGAGCAATGACTGGTTTATGTCCGTGTAGGGGCATTTGCCGTCTTGTCTTTATTTTTGGTTTTTTAAGAGCAGGACTCGGTTAACCCAGGAGTTCACCCTGACGACAATCGCTGAGAAACATTTATTTTCAACTGAAAATAAAATATTTCCACTCTTGGATACTGAGCGACCTTATTCATAAATAAGTTTTAACTTTGGGATTTAAAACATACATTATTCGATAAAGCTATAAAGTTTGAACTGGGTTGGTTTTAGTATGTATTTTTTTTTAAGAAAGTAGAAAAGCCAGGCCCAGTGGCATAGGCCTGTAATCTCAGCACTCTGAGAGACTGAGACAAGAAGATTACAAGTTCAAGCCCAGCCTGGGCAACTTAGCAATTTAGTGAGACCCTGTCTTAACACGAAAAAAAAAAAAAAAGAAAAGAAAAATGAAAAAAAGAAAATGGGCTGGGGATATATAGCTCAGTGTGAATGCCATGGTCCTTATTTTTTTAAAGAAAAACACGTGATAGAGCTAACATTAACAAAAGGTTTCTTGGGATTTGAAAAGTATTACTGGGGGCTGGGGGAATGGCACAGCGGTTAAAATGCTTGCTTTGCAGGTTCAATTCCCCTGCATTACATAAAGCTGGGCATGGTGGCACATACCTGTAATCCCAACACTTGGGAGTCTGAAGCAGTTGGATTGTCTTGAGTTCAAAGCCAGCCTGAGCTACACCAGTGAGTGCTGGAACAGCCTGGGCTACAGAGCAAGACCCTGTCTCAAAAATAAAATAAAAGTATTTCAGGAGCAGTGCACAGCGTGCTTAGCACCACTGTGCCCAACATCCGCACTCTCCTCTAAGCCTTTCATGTCCTCTTTGATGGAGCCAGGTAGGTTTTTAATTTGATGTATTTACCCACTCATGGCAAATCAATAAAATCCTTCAGGCAATTAATCTCTCTCCATTGCTATTTCCAGGCCATACCCCCAAAAGGTAAATGTTTAGCCAATATTTGAAGAGAAAATCTAGAGACAAGAATGTTCAATACTGATAATTTATTTTCAGATTTTTAAATTGCTACCTTCACAGAAAAATCCCTTCAGGGTATTACTAGCACACAAAAGATTTTAAATACATAAAATATCTCTTTGGGCAACATAGGCATTTAAAAGTGCTCGCGGAAGATCCAGCCCTGGGGAGACAATTCAATTGGAAGTCCATATTACTGTCCCCTAGGCAATTAGTATTTTAATTGAAAAGATGGGTTTTCATAGAAAGAATGGGTTTTATTGAAACGTAATTGAAAAGATA
Source organism: Ctenodactylus gundi (assembly GCA_004027205.1). Classification (NCBI taxonomy): domain Eukaryota; kingdom Metazoa; phylum Chordata; class Mammalia; order Rodentia; family Ctenodactylidae; genus Ctenodactylus; species Ctenodactylus gundi. The sequence goes on from PVKB01004588.1 coordinate 64,988, forward strand.
GACCTTAAAAAAATACAGGTCAACCCAAGGCCATTACACTGAATTATATTCTGCCTTTTTTTTGAGACAGGGTATTTTTATGCAAGTGTCCTCCTGCCAAATGGGCATTTTTTCTAGGATATTTAGAATAAGTAAATTAATTCAGGACATAACAGATCTTGTTGGTGCCTTCAACACCTTTTCTCCCTCTTCTCACTGTCCTGATTTCTACTCGGTATCCATGCCACCCACTTCCGGCTCAGATATTTGGAAGATGGAGTGTGAGGCTGTGCCTGAAGTACCCTAACTAATTCCACTCCAGGAAGGTCATGTGACCCAGAGCCTGCTGGGAATGCAGGGAAAGAAGCTTCCTCTGTGTGTGTAGAAGACAACACCTGATGTTCATCAGACCTGAACTGTATGCCAGATACTGTGCTACAGAAAGCTTGAGCAGTTTGACAAGTCATCCGGTTAGCAGATGTGGGGAGAAGGCATATTAACTACAGGAGCTAGTGTGAAGATTATATGAAATAATGTATTTAAAGCACCTGGCACGTAGTAGGTGCTTAGTGAATGCTTGTTTTCCCTTTTTTAAATTTTTATTTTTACTTGATAATTATATGTGTTTTGGAGGAAGAACATGATATGTAGGTAGGTTGCGGAATGATTCCCTCAATGCTTACACTTTTAATATAACTCATAGAGCCAACTGTCCTCTGTGGGAAGGCAGCTGAGAGAGTAGGTCGCTAGGAAGTCGTTTGCAGCCACAAGTGAAGCATGTCCTGGGAAGGAAGAGCGAGGAGATGAGAAGAAACATTAGGATAACATTGTTACCATTGTGTCAACTCAGCCCTGATGCCACCAAACCTGGACTTTGTAAGAATGAGAATAACTCTCCCATTACTTAAATTCATTTCAATTTCTTGCAACCAGTTACATGGATCTTAAGCAATATCAGGACATCCGAGTAACATCGTAAGCCATCACAAAAACCTGATAGAGATAAGTCAATTTAGTATCAGTGCTATTTGGCAATAGATGCGTCCAACAAGGATAGCTTGCCTGATGCCTTCCTGCCCCTGTCCCCTGCTCCTCTAGCCTAGAGCATCGAAAACATCTGTGGCTGTGAGAAAGGAGCCAGGTGGGAGCTGTGTGGTGCATGGGAGTGACACAGTACAATGCTTCCAGAATCGACAACAGACACGAAGAGACTTTCAGATGTCTGCAACCTAGCACTTGGCGGTGCCTCTCTTAGGAGCGTAAGATTTATGCACAAAGACATTAATCCTGGTCTTATGTACAATAGAGAAAAAGCTTGAGTCAGGCTAAAACCTGAACAGCAGGAAAATACTTAAATAAAAGTAGTTACATCTATTCTGTGACCCTTAGGTAAATATACCTCAGCTGATCCCCTCCCAAGTTTATTCATGCTTAGAATCACTTAGCCCTTCCTTGATGGATTGACTTTTTTAGTTCTGTTGTTTTGTTTTATGTTTCAGACAGGTTCTTGCTCTGTAGTTCAGGCTGATCCTGAGCTCACCAGGTAGCTAAGGCTTACCTCAAACTCATGGCAGTCCTCCTGCCTAAACCTTCCAAATGCTGGGATTATGCACATGCACCACCATGCCAAGCTAATTTTTATGTGGTTCTGAAAAATCAAACCCAGGGTCTTGTGCGTGCCAGGCATGCACTCCAACCTCTGAGCTATGCCCCGTTTTTTTACATATATATTTCTCAATATATGCTAAACTGGGGTTGCTAGATTTGTCATTGATTTGAACATAAGTTATCAAAGTACTTAAAAGGTACCGGGTGGGAACTCTGTGGCGCTTTCTGAAAATATGTAATAGAGAACAATGAGTTGTATACATAAAACAAAAAATGCCATCTAAAATTGAGAAATTTTTTTAGTAGGAAACATTTCTTTCAATGACTTGGAATATATAAAAGTCACACCAAGGAGTGTTAAAATCATGGAGTGATATTGATTATCTTTGTTTTTTTCCTGAATTTATTTCCCAGTTCTCTCCAGCAAGCATAATATAAAGTCACAATTTTTAAAATTATTTTTAGCTGGGCCCAGTGGCACAGGCCTGTAAATCCCCATACTCCTGGAGGCTGAGGAAGTAGGAGCGTAAGTTTGTCCAGTCTGGACAACTCAGAAACTTTGTGAAACCCTGTCTGAAGTCAAAAACAGAACAAAATGGATTGGGGTTATAGCTCAATCCTCAATACTACAAAATAAGTAAGAAAGAGGATTTTTTATCTTTTTCCAGAAACCTTTTTATTTTGAAATAACTAAAATTTCCTAAGATGTTGTGAAGGTAGTACAAAGAAACGTCTTTACCCTTTACCCCATTACCCAAAAAGGTTATGTCTGGCATAATTAAAGTATAGTGTCAAAACTAGCAAGCTAATATTTGTACAGTGTGTGCATATAAAGAAAATGTTTTTAAATGAAAAAAATTTTTTTAAAAGACAAAAAGGTTTAGAAAATAATAAAGCAGAATCCTCTGTGGAAGATTGCCATCAAGTCCCATTAGAAAAGCGGATGAGGAGCTGGAGAAATGGCACAGTGGTTAAAGCACTTTCCCAGCAAGCACAAGGCCCTGAATTTGATTCCCAGCATCACAGAAAGCTGGGCATGGTGGTTCACACCTGTAATCCCAGCACTCAGGAGGCTGAGGCGGGCATATTGTCCTGAGTCCAAGGTCAGCCTCGGCTACATCAATGAGTTCATGACCAACCTGGGCTACAGAGCAAGACTTTGTCTGTAGAAGGAGGAGGAAGAGGAGGAAGGAAGACTAAAGAAGAGATTAGTGAGGGAGCTGGTGGCATAGAAAGGAATATGAACCTTCCTGGGGCCAAGATGTTCCACAGAGGTCAACTGTGGGAAGGACCAAGTGGTTAAAACATTTGCCTAGCATACACAAGGTCCTCGGTTCCATATTCCCGTACAATACAAAGGATTAACTGGGCTCAGTTATGCACACCTGGAATTCCAGCATTGTTGTGATTTTGAGGCCAGGGTGGGCTATGCAGTGAGTTCAGGACCAGCCTAGATTACAGAGTGAGACCCTGTCTCAAAAAATAAAAATAAAATATATATTCTTGGAAATCCAAGTCTAACACTATCTCAAAAAAAATTAGTGTGGGAATTTACTTGTATAGCTAAGTCAAACAGGGAAAACTGAAAATTGGCACCTGCCTAAATAGGAAAATTTTTGCATGCCTTACATAGTTCTGAACATTCTTCTGCCATACTCAGAGAATATTTATTTCTATAAATGACTAAATCTTTTATCTTGGCTAAGAAAAACTTTATGAAAGATGTATATGGTCTTCTCTGATTTTATAATCTCTGATTTCTTAGCACTAGACTTGATCTAGCTTTTTTGAAATAAAGGATGATGGTCATTATAAACAGTGCTCACACCTGGGAAAGTGCCACTAGAATTGTCTTGTCCTTAGTTCCGCATCTGCTGTGGAGCTGTACGGTCTCCTTCCTTGCTTGCCTGGCTGATCACAGACTCCATTATTCGGTAGTTGTCTCCCTTCCACAGCATCCTACCTCCCATGGATTAAAAGTTGTTCATTTCAGTAGCCTTGTTGGAACTGCCGATACACTGAGAGTTAACGGAGTTTGACAGACAACTTCTAAAACACGCAACTCTGGATGCTTCAATGCTTCAGCGTGGTCTAAGATAAAAGTTTCAGTTCAGGGAGATCATCTTTGCAAAGCACACATCTAATCAGGAATTAATAACCAAAAAGCATAAGGAACTCCACTGAGGAACAACAAATTAAACCATCCAATTTAAAAATGAGCATGGAGCCAAGCACGGTAGCACATGCCTGTAAGCTCAGCTACTTGGTGATACAGGAGGATCTCAAGTTCAAACCCAGCCTGGACAACGTAGTGGACTGTCTGAAAATAAAGTTTAGAAAGGGCTAAAGGTATAGCTCATTAGTAGAGTGTTCAACAATATACATAAGGCCCCAGAACCAGTAAAAAAAATGGGAGCAGACAAAGGATTTGAATAAACATTTCAAGGAGGCCTACAGATGACCAACAGGTAAGTGAAAAAGTCTCAATTAACTCACTAATGATTAAAAGAAGAAAGTCAGGTATGTCCTGGCAGCTGAGCCATTTTAGAAAGAGACACAAGGTAAAGTTCTGATCATTTTATGGGGCATTTTCAAGAGGAGCTCTGAGAGGCACCTGAGTCATTCCAAAGAGGATACTCAGAAGACCTATCCAGGAGTTCTCATTCCTCCATGGGCATTGGAAGGAACCCAGAAGAAAAAGAAATTTGAGCCTTCCTGGGGCTGAGGTTCCTGGTGTGATCAGGAGTCAACTGTGGAAGGGCCAAGGAACCTCTCAAGTCTTGAGAGTGGTGGCCATGCTAGCCACATTTAATTGTCCAGCAGGTGTCCACTCTTCTTTTAGGAAGTTCTTGTAGCCACAGGATATAGCTATCCTTAGGCATTTAGTGGGGGCCCAACCTAAAGAGTGCCCTTAGTGTGCCTGAGGAAATGGGAGAAATGTTTGGCAACCCCAACGCAGCTTAAGGAGACCTTACCCTGGGTCCCAATGTTGGAGATGAAAGGGTTCCATTCTACCCTGTCCTGGAGTGACACTTCATTCCTTGACCTGACACCTAGCTCCTTTGCAATGAGGATCCCAGATGGAAGAGAAATGGATTGGGTGGAAATAAAATTGAATCATTTTGAGTGCTGGGACCAGATTTCTTAGCTTCTCCCTGAAAGGTGGGCACAAATGGTCCTGTATTCTGGCCTTTCTGTCTTCCTGACCCCTCCACCTGAGTATGTTAGTCTCTTGACCTGACCATGGGCTTTCTGCCCTGCATTAACCATGGTCAGCCTGGGAGAGGACTGAGCTTTAGGCTCATCGGGAGCAGCTCAGGGAGGCTCACCAATGCTACAGCACCACTAGGTCAGGAGGTTCTGAGTCTGCAACCCTTCCAGGGTCATCATGGACCCAAGAGAAGGTAGGTCCCACAGGTGGGGAACACATCACAGAAGCCCTGATCATGAGAGGATAAAGGACCTGGAAGAGATCTTTCTCTTTCCTGATGTCTTAGAGATGGGTGACAAGGAGTTCAGAAATGCCACAGGAATCACTCCCCTGGGGTGCATCCTCAAAAGAAAATGGGACTCCTTTGACCCCCAGATTTTGAGAAAGCATTGTCCAAGCTACTTCTGCAACTGTGGTTGGCCTGAGTTCCCCTTGGGGAACAGAAAAAATGGCCTCCAGAGGGAAGTATAAATTAAAACACCATCCTCCAAAATGTTATTTTGTAAAAGGAAAGAAGAATGGGCAGAAGGCCCCTATGTGCAGCAACTTTTCACCAAGAGGAAATTGAAAGCTTTGTCACCAGATACTAGGAGGAAACTACAAAATGAACAAGTGTCTTTGAACTCTGACAACCTAGTAAACTTGTCTAATTCCATTTTTTATAACTGAGATATAAAAGAGGAACAAAGAGAAAAAAAAGAAGCTAGGACAGAAACACACAGAGCTTCTCACTGCACTAGGAGCTGGCCCAGTGTTACCTGGGGTCTCTGTCCTAAGAATGGCAGGTTAACTAATGTCTTGTTTGTCAACAAAGCAGCCACTGGAAGAGAGGTTGCCCTAATGTGTGTTGACTTCTTACTGTGGTTTGGACCTGAAATGCCCTCAATATGCATCCCATAGTCTTTGGATGCTATAAATTACTTATAGAACCATGTGCTCTTAGGGGATAGGGGCCTGGTCTGGAGGGGTGGATTTGGGGGGTGTGGCCAATTATAGGTGTATAGTGAAAGACAGGTGTGTGGTGGATTATAGATTACAAGCGTGTGATAGATTATTAATAACAGGTGTGTGCTGGATTAGGGCTTAAACCTGCAAAGGGTGAAACACTGAGGCTGGACTCAGAAAGGAAGGATCACTGGGACAGGGCCTGGAAGAATATATGCTGCTTCCTCCCTCCTGGATTTGGCTTCCTGTTTGCAATGTTGTGAAGAGCTGCTTCCACCGGGGCCAGCCACCCATGAATGGACTGTGACCTGAAACTGTAAGCTAAAATAAATCTTTCCTCCCCAGAGTTGTGGATGTCAGTTATTTAGTCACAGTGACGAAAAAGTAACCAAGACACCTCCCAAGTTACCTTGCCCTAAATTTGGCAAGACAGGACACTGGAGGACTTACTGTCCCAAGGTTGGAAGGATCCCTGGTCCAGAGCCATAACTGTTCCTAGAAGGAGAATGTTGGAGGCTCCAGGCATTCCTAGGCTGATCATCACCATCAGCAGGACAGGACCTCAGACAACATTAATGTTGCAGGTAAAACCATAAGCTTCCTCCTGTTCTATTCTGGGTAATCAGCTTCTGACCTGTGTTGGCTTATGGGTATCAAAGGGACTCCAGTGACCAGGCACTTTGCTCTCTCTCAGTGTTGCTTATGGGATAAATTTCTCCTCACCCATTACTTTCATTTAATGCCTATAGATCCAGTCACCATATATCTGCACGGGTTTAACAAGTGGATTTTAGTAACCTAGTTTTGACCAATGAAGCCGCTGTGCAATATGTAGATGACCTTATTCTTCTCTGACAAAGACCCAAAATCATTTGGCTCCGACTATACATTTCCTGCTGACAAGAGATGGTGAGTCCCAAAGTCTAAGGCTCAATTACTGCCCAAAAAAGTTTACTATTTAGGCTTATTCAGGACATTGAGCTATTTCAGACAAATATGTCATCCCTACTAGCCCCTAGCACCTGGAAGCAACTTTGTGCTCACCTGGGGTTCATGGACTGCTGCCAGCTGTGGAACCTCTAGCTTGTAAAGGTGCACTACTCTACGCCAGGCACTGTGGGTGGTGCTGAGGACATTGGGATGAGGGTAGGACAGACAGCACCATTTGGAAGACCTTGTGCCAGGTACCAGGATAACAGCTTTCCAGGCCTTCATTTATTAAAGCTTCACAGGAGGCAACAGAGTGTATTTCCCAAGTAATCATAAAAAACCTATCACCACACATCCTCCTGAGGAGACGATGGCTTATTTTGGCATCCCCTTGAACATGTGCAGCCCTATGAATGCTTTGATTAGTACAACACAGAAGCCACTCAGATGTCCATGATGACCCTGCTGTACTTTTCTCAGCACCCAGTTGCCATGCCATGTGGAGGCAACATGGAAGCACTCCAGTTGAAGCCCCAGCTGCGCTGCCAGTCACCTGCCAGTGTCATCCGCAGCCAGGTGAGAGCACCATCTTGGGTGTAAAGCCACATGAGCTTTGGATGGCACAATCCCCAGCTGCCAGCTGACTGCGACAGCTGAGGGACCCCACGTGAGAGTCAGCCAGCGGAGCATTCCTGTACAGCCTCAGCAAATCACAGAGCCATGAAAGATAATTGTAAATACTCTGAGCTACTAGCAAGTATACGCAGCGCAAGATAATTGGACTAGGAAGTAGGTTCTGAGGGTTCATCCTCACTCGACAGATGGAAACTGAGTCCCAGTTAAGGGAACCCGACCCTAGCTGCAGAGTTGTCACACTTCACTGCTTCCGTCTGTGAACTCCTGGCCTGGGTAGAGACACAGCCAAGGTTGACGCACTGGGGACCACCACACTTCTCACACTGGCTTGCCCCTTCTCCGGCCTCCAGTCTCGTGCTTCCACCTCTTTTGGGCCCCGTGTTCAAGGCTGATTAGACTTCATGACCCTCCTAGGTCACACTTCGGAGTACTTTCTCTGAAACTTTCTTTCCACTCACCTAAGGCTGTTACAGCTGCCCTTTACATTTCAGTGTGTGGTTAAGATGGTTCCTCCTCCAAAAACCTGCCGGTCCCTATTCCCCACTGGCTCCCATGGCACCCTCTTCCACTCTGCCATTGGTTTTCATCACACTCAAAAATTGCAGATTTTTATCAGTCACTTCTTGTTAAGAAGTTGCTGAGAACGAAACCACACGTAACTCGGTGCCTGGCTTGTGTTGTAGGTCCCCAACAAATACCGGTTGAGTGGGTGCCAGGAGGGGCTGCTCCTCACTCAAAGAATTCTTGTCAGAGGTGATGGTTCAGCTGGATTCGGTGGGATGGGTGGGAGCACTTACGTCAGTAGTTTGCTTAGTTTTTTTTTTTTTTTTTTTTTTTTTTTTGGCGGGGGGGAGCTTCTTGGCTTTTGCAGTACCAGAGATTAAACTCAGGCCAGATCACTGAACAATGCCTCCACCCCACCTTTGAATCATCCTCAGGCTTGTGACCCTCACCCTGGTTCCTTTATGTAGCTCCATCTCTGCCTCTGTAGGTGGCCCTCCCTCACCTCTACTTCTGTAGGGAACCCTGATAAACTCAGTGGCTCACCATTGGACTTAAGTGCACTTGTCACTTTGGCCCATCTGCTTGCTAGGCCCTGAGGGTGGTACGGGGGTGAATTGATGTTGGTGGCTTGGTTTGACACTGGAGATTAAGCCAAGGCCCTTCACACTGAGCTACAGCTCCAGCCCACTTTTAAAATTTTGATTTTGAGACTGGATCTTGCTAAATTACTGAGTTTCTCAGGCTGGGATCAAACTTTTTTTTTTTTTTTTTTTGAGACAGCTTCACTCTGTAGTCCAGGCTGGTCCTGAACTCACTATATAGACTAGGCTGGCCTTACACTCATGGCAATCCGCCTGTCTCAGCCTCCCGAGTGCTGGGATTACAGTACACCACCACTCCCAGCTTATGTGGTGCTGAGGAATTGAACTGAGGGCCTGCGTTTGCAAGACAAGCACTTTAACTGCTGTGCCATTCCTCCAGCCCCTGGGCTCAAATTTGCAATACTCCTGCTTCAGCCTCCCTGAGAGCCGTGCTGGGCCTGGCAACAGTGGCAGCAGCTGCTTCTCCTCCTCCTTTCAAATTTTGAAAAGGGTTTCATTAAGTCATTAAGTTGTCTAGGCTGTGCTTTAAGTTATGATCCTCCTGCCTCAGCTTCCGAGAGTGCGAGGATTCTAGGCACATGCCACCACGCCTGGCCAGCTGTTTTTAACTTAGGCCACAAGTACATCAAAATCACCTGTAGAACGTTTCTGAATTTCAAGATCCAGGCCCCATCCTCAAGAGCCCAAATCAGAATCTCCGAGGCTGAGCATGAGTAGGTCTATGTTGCACCGGTTTCTGATTTGGGAATCACAGCATGAGGCAGGAGAAAAGAGGAAGAGAGGAAGTATGATCGGGACGCCATCATAACATACTGTTATCACCGTCAAAATATCAGCAGTGGCCCCCAGCATTTGACCTATTTGAACCCCGTTGATCTTCGCAGCTTCCTACGTAACCCCCAAATCCTAACGCTGGCCTCCACAGCCTGCAGTGTGCGCCACAGGCCTGCCTCTCCAGGCAAGCCTTCAGTGCTTTGCACATGTCCCGCACCCGACCCCGGGAGCCCATGGAGCCCGTGTCGCTGTTTCATTCTTCTTGCCTTAGGATGTGCCATGCCGCTTTTGTCCACCCAACTGAGTTTTAAATCCCTTTTCCTGACCCAGTTCTAAGCATCAGTTCCACTGTGAAATGTCCTTCTTGATCAGGACAAGCTGCTTGCTGCCCAGTCCTGGAGCCCTGCATGAACCCCCTAATAGGCGTGGAGCCGCATGGCCTGGCCATGCCACCGTGGGTAAACCTTCAGAAAGTGCTCTGGGCACATACTCGCAGCCGCACCCACCCCCACAAAATCCCAGGAGGCCCGGTAGCAGCTGTCGCCCTGGCCATGCCCACTCGGGAGACGCCATGGCCCCTTGCGTCCGGTTTCCTCCTTGAGCCAGCCCAACTTCCGCGCGTGGCAGAAACTGAGGCCACCTCCCAGGCAGGCGCGGGCGGACGAGGCCCAGGCTCCGTCCTCCCCAGCTGGCCCCGCCCCCAGCCGGGGACACGCCCCGCCCCGCCCCGCCCGCCCTCCTTATCAGGCGGCAGGTCCCGGGCCGCGGGCTGCCCGCGCGCCGGGGCCGCGCGATGTCGCACGGAGCGGGGCTCGTCCGCACCACGTGCAGTAGCACGGGCGCGCTCGGCCCCGGGTCCGCCGCGCGCCCGCCCTCCGAGGGGCTGCTGGACCAGGCGTACCCCCGCACGCAGGGCGCCGTCCTGAAGGTGGCGCAGATGGTAAGAGGTTTGGGGGTCGCACGGGTGGTCCGGTGAGGAAGGAGCCCCGGGAGGGGGCGCTGGGAGCCGGCCGCAGCCCCGGGGCCAAGTTTCCTCCCGAAGTTCGCGGCGCCGCCCCGCCCCGCCCCGCCCGGCCCTCGCCGCCGCCGGCCGCCCTCCGGTGCCGCGTTTCTCCGGCGCCCCTCGCGGGGCCCGCCTGTCCGGAGAGCAGCGGGCGCGCGTTCCCCGGCCTCTTCCTTCCTCTTCTGGGCCGGCGGCGCGTCGAACCCTCGCCGGGGCGCCGGCCTGCTCGGTCCTGGGCCGGGCGCGCTTGGGCGCCGGGGAGTTGGTCGCAGGACCTCGCGTCCTCTCCAGATCTGGGTGGCAGAGCGCGGGAGTCGTGGGACCCCTGCCGCGGCGTCCTGGCCCCCGCGCTTTCGAGCTCCGAGGGAACTCCGACGCTAACAGCGCCCCTCCCCGGAGGCCGGCGACTAATTAGGAAAGGCTGTTGCGAGGAGCTGGTGGGATTGGGAGACGCCCTCGCCTGAACGGGACCGTCTGGGCCCAGGCGGGATGAAGGTGCCGGCTCTTAACATGGACCCGGGAGACGCGAAGGCCTCTCGCCAGGGTAGACGTTGTGCCCAGCCCTTTATTCCGTTTCACAATCTTTTCTTCCTCGCAGTTTTTAGTTCTTTGAAAATGCTGAATCTTAAGCCCCCTGTCCGTTTGTAAGATGTGTTTTGAAACTGGGCTGGGCTCCTGTGACCCTGGACTCGGGGCAGTGTTTGCAGCAGGAGGGTGCAGAGGGTGTGGTAGTTTTTAGAGAGAGGTGAGGAAAGGCGCGTGGGGATGGGCACTGGGTCACAAGTGGGGCCTGCTGAGGTGGAGCAGCACAGGGGACTGTGCGGTCCACTGTCGCGATTCCAGTCGCTGTGTCTAAGGGCAGCTCTTCCTCCCTGCTGGGGCCAGGCCTGCGGGAAGGTCTCAGTTCCCTCTTCTCTAAGAAAGGGTGCTCGGATGGCCAAAAATTAAGAAGTAAAGGCATATTAACAAAACATAAAAGTGCTGAGCACTGTTTTGAGTTTGGGGTTTGAATTTTGGTTTTGTTTTCGCTACGCAAATGCTTTCCAGAAAGGAAGACAGATGAACGTCCAATACATAAAAACAAGGCGGCGGAAACGACGAGGAGAACAGGGAGGAGTTAACTACAGGGCCGGGGCACACGCTCCTAAATGGCCTATTGTAGAGCACCTGGAAAGGATGCCACCTTGGCAGTCTGACCAACCGAGCCTGAGCTCCCTGGCATCCTTGCAGGGAGGTGGAAGAATCCCCTGGCCTGGTTTTAAGAGGACCGCGCAGGGCAGCAGCCATATAAAGTAATTGTTGTGGATGCAGTTCGTTTGGGGGAAGGGCAGAAGCCACTGAGAGATTTTGCTCAGCTGAATAGCAGACAGCGTACCTCTCCCATCCTTAAAAATGAGCTGGGGGAGACAGACCCTGCTTGAGTGTTGGGGGTTGTAGGCTTGGTGGATCAGAGGCCTCCATCTTGGACCATGAGTTTAGTGGACAAGGACACTGGGAGATGAAAAGCCCCCTTCTTGATCTGTGATCTGGTAATAGATAAGAGAAGCCCTTAAGCTTGTCCATGAGTTTGAAGAACAGAGACATTGGGGTGTGTGAGACCTCCAGCTCTCATTTTTGAGCTCCTCCACTGGCCACTTGCCTGTGGTCTTTGTGTTAGGTTGCAGGTGACAGTGATGGGCCTTGTTCAGAAGAAAATGGGGAAGATTTTGTCTGCGTTGCGGTGTGCTCTTCTTAAAACCAGGCCAGGGTTATACTTCCCTGTGAGATGCCGGATAGCTACAAGCCCTTTTGATCAGACCATGTGGGAACTAGTTAACCTTGCAGTATGGCCATATTGTCATGGGCCCCTTAAAACAGTCTGCTTAGGCTTCCTGTCTGTTCTCCTGGTCTTTTTTGGATCTCCTGCTTAAGCAGTGATGTTCATTTATCTTCATTTCCAGAAAACCCTTGCTTGGCCAACTTCTAACTTTGAAGAAAAGTAGAAGCAGCTAAATGGCGGCCCGTTTTGGGTGCTCCAACTGCTGGTCTCTCATTTTTGACCACGGATACCTCACTTGCATACAGACTCTGTATCCCTGACTCCTGTGGCCTATTTTCATCATGATCTGATCAGTGGACCTTGCGACACATTACCTTAAGAAGTAACTGCAAAGACTCTTCTTTTAGGGAACCATCTCCCTCAACTTGAGCCTCCTCAGGGTCCAGCAGTATAGGAAAGTAAAAGGTGCAGAAATAAGAATGTGCTCATCACTGAATGAGGGTTGTTACTTGACGTGTCATTTGCGCATGTGTAATTCTTATAGTCGCGTAGCCATGAGAGCTTGCTTTTGTCTTCCTTAGTAGACGGGAGATAGTCATAGTTCTTGACTTCAGGAACTTTTTTAAAAGCTCTATTTTTAAAGCTCTACTAATGTCCTGGATCATGTGCAAGTAATAGCATAACGTATATCATGTAAAAAAAAATTTTGTCTCAGTAAAAAAATAAATTACTGAGACAGGCTGTAGTCTAGACTGGGCTTGGGCTCGGTAAATAGCCCAGACTGGCCTTAAACTTGTATTGTAGCAATCCTCCTGCCTCAGCCTCCCGGATGCTGAGATTGCAGAAGTATGCCACCACACCTGGTTTAAATGGGGCTGGGTAATTGAACTAGGGGCCTTCCGCTTGCTAGACAAGCACTTTAACCACTGAGCTAAAAACCCCCATCCCCTTCCTTAGTAAATGTTTTTAAAAATCCAATGGAGTTTTCTGAGCATGGTTGCATGCTTGTAATCCCAGCTCTTAAGAGGCTGAGACAGGGAGATTGCCATGAGTTCTTGACCAGCCTTAGCTGGCTACCTGATGAGTTCAGGACCCACCTGGACTGCAGAAGGAAATCCAGTGGGGTCACATCTTTAACAGAGGAGGAAACTGGCTGAAAGGTTAAGAGCTGTAGTAGCCTCAGTGAGACCTCCCCAGGCACGCACTCATCACATCCCCAGAGCACGTAGCTCTGGCAGTCACTGGTTGACAGATCCAGGGAAATCAACGCCACAGTGAGATAGTTTCACATCCGTGAAGATGATAGTGATAAAAAAGATAAGTGACAGAGATGTGGAGGATGTGAAGTGTAAAATGGTACAGCCACTTTGGGAATACACATTTACTCAGAAGTTGGCTGTGTATCTCAGAAATTCACTCCTAGCCACACTTGGGAGGGCTAAAAACGGACTGGAGGAATGCCACAGGAGTTAAAGTGCTTGTCTAACAAGCATAAGGTCCTGAGTTTGATTCCCCAGCACCAGATAACCTGGGTGGTGCCTGTAATTCCAGCTCTCGGGAGGCTGAGGCCGGAGAATTGCCATGAGTCCAAGGCTAGCCTGGGCTACATAGTGAGTTCAGGAACAACCTGGGCTACAGAGTGAGACTCTGTCCTAGGAAAAAAAAAAAGGACTAAAAACGTGTGTACAAAAAGACATATTCATATGTATTCCTAGTAGCGTTATTAATAACCAGGACATAGACATGATATAAATGTCCACCAAATGAATGAATAAATGACAACCAAAAAGTGATACATGCGTGCAATGAAGTGTTGTTGTTATTGTTGCTTTGTGTGCTGTATGGGTAATTGAACCCAGGGCTTTCACACTAGTCACGTCCCCGACCCATTTTGTTTTTTATTTTGAAGCAGGGTCTCACCAGAAACGGAATGGTGAGTGGGTGCACACACCACTGCGGCTGAGCCTCGGAAAGCGGGTGCCGAGTAAATACGCCAGTCATAAGAGAGTGCATGTTGCATAGTTTTGCCTACATGACGTAGTGAGAATAGGCAAATTTTTAGACACAGAAAATAAATCAGTGGTTGCTCAGAATGGGAGGTAGCGGGAGGAAGTGGGAAGTGGTTGCTAGTGGGTATGGGGTTTTTTGGTGGGGGGTAATATTTGAATTATGTCCCAGTGAGCCATTAAAAAGAAAAAAAAGATCTTGAGAGGAGGTTGAGGGGGCACAATGCTTTGCATGCAGCTATGGGACACAGGGGTGGCCACCGTGGTGGCTCAGGAAACCCCCTTTGGTGTCCCCAGTGCACCTACTCCTAGGTCTCCCAGAGTCTGAGCTGAAAGGCCCGGTCTCCTGGCACCACCGGGGGGCTGGAGAGGCCTATACTGGAAGGGATGTCGTGGGGCCTCGTGGGGTAATGCAGAGACTCAGGGTAGCTGGCCTCTGGTGCTTCTCCTCCCCTGGTCATGCAGTTGACAGGAGTACAACACTCGCCTCCAGTTTTGCAGAAGCAGGTGTCTGTGACAGAGCCCCTGCCCTCCAGTCTGTGATTCAGTTAAGTTGACAGCCAAATTCCAAAGTGCACTGGTTAGCAGCACACAAATCCTAATAGCTGTCCACGCTGGGCCGGGACAGAGCTGGATCCTGACTGATGAATGTGAGTTTATCCAGCTGGGCACACCCATTTATGCCTTTACAGCTTTTCCTCGGGTTTAATTTGGAGGTAAGCGATGTGTTGGAGGTTGTGGGAAGGAACAAGCTGTAACAAGAGATGAGCTACTATTTAGGCAAATCTTTGTTTGAGACTAGCTCTCTCCATGCTTTCCACCCTTGAACTGCCATGTAGCCCAGGCTGGCCTCAAACTCAGTCACGCCCTCGCCTCCTGTGTGCTGGGATTACAGATATGTGTCACTATGTCCCACTCTTTTTTTAAATTGACATAATTGTATAAAGTTATAAAGTAGATGTTTCAATAGATGTTTACCCTGGAGGAATGGCACAGCGGTTAAAACACTTGCCTTGAAAGCGCGAGGCTCTGAGTTCAGTTCCCCATCATGAGACAAAGCTGGGCATGGTAGCGCCTGCCTGTAATCCCAGCAATCGGAAGACTGAGGCAGGAAGATTGCCACGAGTCCAAGGCCATCCTGGGCTACATAGCGAGTTCAGGACCAGACTGGGCTACAGATGGAGTCGCTGTTTCAGAATTTAAAAACAGATGTTTACCATGTGTAATGACTAAATGAGAATCATTAACATATCCACCACATCAGATATTTTTCTCTTGTATTTAGCTTCTTGGAGCCTAGCTCTTAATTTTATTCCCACAGACATGTAGAAATTATTTATTGTTTTAATTTTCATCCTGCTGGCTGTTGAACCCAGGGCCTTCACACTGATCTACATCCCCAGCCCATTTTTGTTTTTGATTTCCAGACAAGGTCTGGCCAGGTTGCCCAGGTTGGGCCCAAACTTGGAGTCTTCCTGCCTCTGCCTCCCTGAGGGCTGGGGGGTGGGGCAGCTTCATTCCTTTATTGAGCATCTACTATGTTTTTTTTGTCCCTCGGTACTGGGGCTTGAACCTAGGGCCTTTGCACTGAGCTACACACCCAGCCGCTCCCTCTCCCTGTTTTTGATAAAAGGTCTCCTCAAGTCTCTAAATTTTGAGCGACGCAGGTAGATTGCAGCTATGGACAGGTGGACCCTTTCTGCTTATGCAGAAAACTGGCTGTGATGTGCAAGGTGAATGGGAATGCCACTCACAACAGCAAAGATGAAAAACTTAATGCCTCAATCTAGGAGATTCACTTATTTGGCAAAATTTATTGAACACCTGCTCTGTGCTGGGCCACTGAAAAGAGGGCAGATAGAACAAATTTCCCTCCTTGTATTCCAATAGAGAAATAAATTAATAAACTGATTATAAATATATACAGTTGTTTCTCGATATCCACAGAAGATTGATTCCAAGACCCCCCTTATACCAAAATCAACAGCTGCTCAAGACTTTTATATAAGATAGGATTAGCATTATATTTGCATATTTGCATGTGATCTGTGTACATCCTTCCGTGTACTTTAAATCATCTGGAGCAAGCTTAAAATTCCTAATATAATTGCTGTGGAAATAGTTACACTGCATTGTATATGGAATAATGATAAGAAAAGTATGTCTGTGTTCAGTATGGGCACAATTTTTTTCAAATATTTTTGATCCAGGGTTGGTTGAATCCACTGTTGCTCACCGCTGACAGGGAGAGCCAAGTGTAATTTGGAAGTGCAGTGACAGTTGTGAAGGACACATAGTCAGTGACAAAAGCGTGTGTTAGGGAGTGAGATCTTTCTGGAAAATTAAGAAAGGCTTATTTTGGGGGAGGAGGTTGCCCTGTGGCTTACAGTCTCTGTACTGAGGATACTGGTGTTTTTTTAAAAAATACAGAACACTTCACAAATTTGCCTGCCATCCTTGGGCAGGAGCCACCCTAGTTATCTGTGTCTCATTACATTTTTAGTGTACGTGCTGCTGAAGGGAGCACACGAGAGGCCTTTGTGAGGAAGGAACGGCAGGTGTGAACACGAGGAGGCAGGATTGGAGACAGAAGAAAGCAAGTGCCGCACTGTGGGTCTGAGTGGGAGGGAGGGTTGTCACGGGTTGGACTGAGCCTGGGGACAAGGGGACTGTGCAGGGACTGAGTCTGCAGATCCCAGTGATGCTATTTAGAAAATCTGAATCATCCTGTCAGTCTCAGCTCACTGCTGGTAATGGTGATTGTCTGCCAGGGGCTGTGCTGTCCCCTGGCTCATGTAGAGCTTTGTGAAAACTTGTTCTTTGGTCACAGAAGTTGGGGTCCTGTTGTATTCATTTCAGTACAGTAATGAAAACACTGCAGAATATTTCACACCCTAAAAGGATACTTCATCTGAAATAAGACTGAAGGAACCCACCGAGGCAGGGTGGCAGCAGGGGGTGGGTGTGAGTTTGGGAAGAGGACCCTTAAGTTTTCTGGCAAGAGAGCAAATTCTAAAGATGCTCTAGGAAGCTGGGTGATTTGGGCTTTTCTTTGAGTGTCCAGATCCCAGGTGTCAAATGGATTAGACTGGGATAGGGTGAGGTTTTAGCTTCCTGCTAGCTGTAAACAAACCTATAGGTGGAGAATGGCCAGCAAAACCCAGAGTGGTCCACCCCTCAACAGTTGAGTAGGCACGGAGCTCTGGTTTGGTTCGTGCTATGGTTTGGATCTTGTTTGTCTCCCAAAGGTTGATGTGTTCACAGCCTGGTCCTCTTTGGTGGGGGGAGGTGGCTCTCAGGCTGGACCCTCTAAGAGGTGGAGCATGGAGGGGGTATGCCCTCAGAGGGGATTAGGGGACCCCCAGCCTCTCTCTCTGGCTTCCTGAATTGAGATGCAACTTCATCTTGCACACACTTCACTGTGTGCCACGGGATCCTCACCAGGGTCCAAAGAGGGCCATGCCTGTTGGACTTTCACCTTCCAAAACTATGAGCTAAATAAGCCTATTCTTTATAAAGTTAGCCTGCCTGGGGAATGTTGTTATAGTAATGAAAAACGGACTGATAACAGTTCCCAAGTGTTAACCTGCCCACATACATCCTACTGCCTAGAACACAGACAGTTGAAGGCAGCAAAGAATCTCACTGCCAGAATTCTTTGGGCCCCTGACCCAGTGGCAGGAGGATTGCCCAACCTGGGCAACTGAGCAAGGGCCTGTCTCAAAATAAAAAAAATATGGGCTGTGGGTGTAGCTCAGTCTGAAGGCCCTGGACTCAATCTCCAGTATAGTGAAAGAAAACTTTTTGCCAATGCCAAACAAATCAAAATAATGAGCACGCTACCACCTTTATTCCTCATAATACTTGTTCATTATAGAAACTTTGAGAAACACAAAGAAGAAAATGTACTGTCCTCTTTTCCTGCCCCCTGAGATTAATAGAGTAAAACCTTATGGTATGTCGTAGTAAATACATATAATTTTGGTACTTTTGAAAACAAAATCAGGGTGATGCGCTGTACATTTTTTGTAAGATACTCTCCTTGGCTTAATGCATAATGAACATTTTCGTGCGGCACTTTATGTTCGCCTGTAATTTGTCTGTCTTAGCTGGTCACGGATGCACCGTGGCCTGTGGGACCGCCTCACCCTTGTCCCCACTTTTGCTCAGAAGCTTGCAGTTCTGCTCATGTCCAGGCAAGGCTGTGAAGAACTTCTGGGTAGAGAATCCCACTTCTCAGGATAAATGGCCGAGACCTTTGCCAGAGAGAGAGGATGTGCTTCTTGCCCTTCTGAGGTGCCTGACATTATACATTTTTCTAGACTTTTAATGTCCAGGAATTAATGGGTGTCCCTTTATCACAGGAATTTCAAGGAGCCAAGCTTGACAGGGATAATATTTTAAGTTGTAACAATACCTATGTTGTCTAATGGTTTGGAAAAGAAGTGACGATGGCCGCAGACTAGACAATCCAGCCATGCTGCTACAAGAACTGGGACCAAGTAGTGGCAGCAGATGCTTGAAGGATGGCACTTAGGTGTCAGGCTGCCAGCAAAAGAGTTTGTAACCCTTGGTGAGAATTCCCCTCCTGGGCCCCAGGGTGGGGACCACCAGCCAGAGGCAGGGTGCATTCATGGAAGCATCACAGAGGGTGCATGGGGAGGGCCCACCAGGCTGCCAGGCACTCCGGTGAGCCCTGATACCCTCCCTGGCACTCCCTCATTTGAGGGGTTCTGTGCTGTGACCTGTCAGTTCTGTAAAGTCCTATTGTGGGAAGGGTGATTCTTCTCCCTTTCCCCCGGCCCCTGGCGCTTCCGCTTCAGCCACTGGACAGCCATCTGTTTCCTCCCTGCCGTCTGCACCCCACCCCCTCTGTGGTGCTGCGCTGGCCTGGCTTCAGCCCAGGGAGCCTCCCTCTGACCTGTTGCCCACAGCATGCCGGATGTCACTGTCACCCTTTTGGCTGACTTCCTCACTAGGCCATCGTAGCTCCCAGGATCAGCAGGGGCCTAGCTGAGGATCTGAGCCTGGTGCTCAGGAGCCCTGGGGCCTCCTGAGGGAAAAGGGTAGACCGAGCCACGCCTGCCGCCCTTCCCCCCCCCCCCCCGCTCCCCCCATGTTGACAGCACTGTCGCCTCTGACTCCCACAGAAGAAGCCGCATGCCTGGCTTGTGTTCCAGTCAGGAAGGGCAGTGACGAGCGCTGTGTTTCCTCCACCAGTGTCTATCTCTGTATTTCTCTCTGTGTATCTTTGACAGTTTAGATGTTAAACCTGATGATAGGCAAAATGAGATAAGTTGTTTATGTAGCAGTTTCCAAGTATGATTGTGAAGAGACTTCTGCAAAAGAGAAAGAGGCAGCCTTGTCATTCTCGTGCTTTAAGATGGAGAGAATGAAGTTTCTTCTGATAAGGGGAAAAGGAGGAGAAATTAATTAAATGCTTTTGGATACAGAGTAAAAGGGAACCTTCTGGAAAGCAGAAATACCAACTATCGTATTATAGTACTAACCTCCATGTATTATTCCCTTCTTCCTCTGAGGGTTTCTTTTTGCCCTCTCACTCCGGGGGTTTCTGCATTACCCCTGAGAAGGCAGCCACGCTCTACGTTTTGTTGATGGAGAGAAGCCTGCGTTTCCGTGGTACTTACCTGATAAGCATCCTGAGCTCCTAGGTGACAAGCACGGGGCTGTTTTTGTGTGTACTTACCTTGCTTTATTCTCACAGTGTGGTGAGATGGAGCCTGTCCCCCTAAGGTAGGAATGAGGAACTCGAGGCACAGAGGTTGGGCCGTTTGCCCAAAGCCATAAGCCATAAATAGTGAAACTCAGTTTTGAACCAAGCCTGTTTTGACCCAAGAGTTTGGAACATTAATTCTTCAAAAGACAGTCTCAGATGTTTTTTCATGATCTATATACTGTATTTTACCATGTAATTAAATATTGTTTGGAGCTGACATTATAATCCTGCATACATGTCCATTGTGTGGGTGCCTTGCCTCATCGGTGCGGGTCTCCTGTTGGGCACAGTAGCTGATCTGGAGCGGGTGCTGGGCATGACAGCAGGGCGACTGATGGGATCACCATTTGTCAGATGTGAAATCAGCTGGACTAGGGAAAACCCCTTGCTGGGTGCCGAAAAGACTGTATGTGTGTTGTTTTTCAGAAAGCATCTTAACGTGACACCTGCCATTGTTATCCTTGTTTTTAAGTCAGAAGTTCCTCCAGGGGGAAGTAAGGATGGCCAAGGTGGATGTATATGTGGGCCAGTTCCTCAAACTCAGTGTTGTTATTATGTATCACAAATGCATACTTAATAAAAAGAATCATTCCGGGGAGAGAAGTTCCTCCAGGCAGGGTTGGGAAATGATGGGAAGCAAAGGCTTGAGCTCCTGTTCTCTGTTCAGCAACTTTGCTGGTAGTTTTCCTCTGTTTCAAACTTCTAATGACTGTATGTTTTCCCCCTTTTTGTAGTTGAATAGAAGCTGCAAGTAACTTTGTACAAGGTTTTAAATAGTTCATTAAAGGGGCTAGAAGACTAGTACAACAGTAAGAGCACTTACTTAGCAAGCACAAGGCCCTGTGTTCAATTCCCAAGCATCACATAAACCAAGTGTTGTGGTGGTGCACACCTGTAATCCCAGTACTTGGAAGGCTGAGGCAGGAGGATTGCCATGAGTTCAAGGCCAGTCTGGGTTATGTAGCAAGTCCAGGACTCACCTGGAACAGAACGAGACCTTGTCTCAGGGAAGAAGCCTATTAAAGTCGGACTCTATATTTGAACCAAAAGTAGCACATGGCCTTTTCACTATGCCTGCCCCCTAGACTGGTCCTCCATGGCAAGTGCCCCCAAGCTGAGTCACATGACCCATGAATCTATTTTTGCGAAGATGGTAGATTCTCTGACTTGCTTCTAACCCATAGGATTTGGCAAAAGTAATGGGATATCATATCTGTAAATATGTCATGTGCCAAGAGAAAGGGGATGCTGAGGTTGTAATTAAGGTCCCCAAGCAGGTGATTCTGAGTTCATCAAAAGATTTTCCCCAGGCGGGCCTGACTTCGTCAGGTAAAAACCTGGAAAGAAATATCACATCCTGTCAGAGGGAGAAGGTCTCCCGCGGCCTCTGTGCTAGGAGAGAAAAAGAAGAGGGGGCTCAGGGCGAGCACACGTGGGCCTTGGCTAGGAGCTGCAAGAAGGTGCATTCTGCCCACACCTACGTGAGCCTGGAGGAGAATCCCAAGCGTCAGTTGAAACCCTGGCCAGCCAGCCTGAACCACAGCATGAGGCCCTCAAGCAGAGGACTGCTTCTCTCAGAAGCTGAGCTGACAGACACCTGTTGATTGAAGCTACGAGTTTATGGTCATTTACCTACTGCCGAGGTAGCTGATGAACACACCTACAAAAATGTATGTATCCCACATGAGAGCTGGCACGTGCATGGCTGCTGCCTGGCAAGGACCGTGTGGTGACAGGAGACGCAGCAGCCATTTCTGTAACTGGACTATGGTCACATGTCACTACACACCTGTGACGCAAATCTATTTCTATAGGGCAATGCTCAGATGTCTTATGTAAGAGTTTATTTGTCATTACACTACTGTGGCCTTTTAGTATTACCTATTCCTCTCTTACGGGTGTAAGGAAACTGATGTGGGAAGCTTAAATATCTTCCTGTGGCCCCTTGGCTTGTAAGAACTGACTTTAGTTAGGTGAGGTGACACATCTGTAACCCCAGCACTCTGTGAGGCTGAGGCAAGAGGATCACATTTTGAGCCCACCCTGGGCAACTTAGGGACTTAGCAAGACCCTGTTTAAAAATTAAAAAAAAAAAAAGTAAAAGGGGTTTAGGGATAATACACAGGTCCTGGGTTCAATCCCCAATTCTGAAAAGAGAAAAGAAAGAGGGAAAATAAAGAACTGACTCCATCTCCCAGCTACCTGCCTGTCTATATCCCATGATCTGCTTCCCCGGCCAGCCTAAAAAACTAAACCCTGATCCAGAGAGTAACTGTGATCATACATTGTTGAAGTAACCTTTACCTTTTGAGTCAGTGTCATCAAGATTCAGAAAGCACCCGTTTCCTCCCTTGAGGCTTCTGGAGACTACTGGCTGCCAGTCTCTTTTGTAGCTTACAGGAGTTGTTTTGTGTGCGTGCGTGTGCATGTGTGTGCGTGCACTCACAGTAAGAATAGAACCTGGGGTGTTTGTTGCACTATGCTACACCCCCAGCCCATTTTTTGGTTTTAATTTTGAGACAGGGTTTCACTAAGTTGCCCAGGTGGGGCTTGAACTTATAATCCTCCTGCCTCGGTCTCCCAGAGGCTGGGATTACAGGCCTGTGCCACTTGTCTTTATTTAAGGTATCAGGAAGCCGGCACATGTAAAGAACAAGACTCATGTAGCCAGCATTTTCTTTAGAATTTCTCCATCATAGTGAGAGTTGGAATCAGCTTCTGGGAAGCAAAGGAAGATGAGGATTCGTGTGCAGCTGGCTTATTGAGTGAGTGAGGGCAGAAGGCCAGAGCCAGGGAGCCAGGTAGCAGCCAGTTCTTCAAGGCGCTGCATGGAAGGAGGGGCACCGCAGAGGCTGTCCTGGTGGGCCTTGATAAGGTCTTCATGGGCTCTCGGTTGGGGAGGTGGAGATGAACTAACTCCCAGAGGCCTTTGTGCCGGGAAGCTTCTGCTGTCCAAGGAAAATCATTAGCAGATGGGTAGAGGTGGGCAGAGCTAGCAGCAGAAACCCCAGTAGCTAAGGGTAGATGCCCTGTTCTGAGCAAGGACTCAGGGGGTCCCTGCTGTGTCCCACAAAAGCCATTGGGATTGTCAGGCTGAGCTCAGGCTGCAAGCCAGCGCTCTCTGCAGACACACACTGGCCTGCCTCTTCCTTTTACCTGCAGTCTCGGCTTCTCTGTTCTTCCCGGGTGCCCCTCTGGACCTGCCGGCGCCAGGCAGCTCCCTGACAGACCTCTCTGGGCTTTTGGTGTTATTTTTTGCTGCCCACTTAAAAGAGTTGTGTTGTTTTTGCAACTCCAACTTGAAACAAGAAGAAGAGGGGAGGAAAATCAATATTTACTGAATTAAAAATAAAATCGATAGGGAGCAAAATTATTTCTGCAACCTTTTACAGGAGAATCACACATAATGCCGTGCTAATACAAACAACAACTGTAGCGTTTTTAATTCCTTGGAAGCCTCTAAGGTCATAACCACAGACAAGAGTTTCCTGGAAAGCACATACTTAGTTTCCATGATGGGATCTCAGTGATCCCCCCACTGCCCTGGGTTTCTCTTGGGAAGGCTCAAAGAGGCTCTGCAGACCCTGGTGGTATTAATGCAATGTTGGCTTTTCAGTGTCCCTCTGGCTATCAGCTACTCACAACTGCTGGGCTAGCACTATGCCGCCTAATTGTGTCCCCTCTTCTCAGTCCTGTATTTAGGCTTTTAATCCTTACTTGAATGTGTAGCTACTAGCTGCAGTTGAGGGATGAGAAACTAAGTTACTTTCCAAATGGAGTGAATTAAATGGTGCACCCCAAAATATACATTTACCTCCTCATCGTGGAACCTGCAAATGCTCCCTTATCTGGGAAGACAGGTGGTCTTGTGTATAATTAAAAGATCTTAAAATGAGATCTATCATGTATTCCCGGAGAGTCCTAGAGCCAGTGACAAGTGTCCTGGTGAGAGGGAAGAGAGATGGTGACATGATAAAAGAAGCAGGGATGGGGGGTGGGGGGAGGGTATGGCCACAAAGCTGGGAATTCCAGGGCAGCTACTGGGAGCTCGAAGAAGCAAGAAACTGTCCCATTGGGTCTCCGGGAGTGCTCTTTTGCTGACAGCGTGCTTCTGCCCAGGAAGAACTGATTTCAGACTTTTGGCCCCCTGGACTGGGAGTCTATAAATACTTGATATTCCAGGTCACCGGATTTGTGGTTGTGTGTTCTACCAGCCACAGGAAACTGACACAGCCAATGAGAGACATTCCATTGTGGTCAGATTCTGGATAGCTTCAGCATTGTAAACTGTAGGGGTTTAATACTTTCTCCTTCAGACACACTTTGCTCATTGCCAGAAATAAGCCTTCAGGGAGGGGCTAACTGCACTTGCTGCCCCGCGAATGACATTCCCTCTAAATCTCCTTGAGTACGTCTTTGTCTTTGATAGCTCATTGGAAGAAAGAAGCAGATCTTGAATTTCTGCTGAGAAAAACAAAAAAAAGAAAATTTCACAGAGACAAGAGAGTGGGGACAAGAGATGAAAAATACATCCCAGGGTTTGGAGGAACGGCACAGTGGCTGAAGTGGGTGCCTAGCTTGCACAATGTCTTGAGTTCAATTCCCCAGCACCACATAAAGCCAGGTGTCATGGTGCATGCATGCCCTTAATCCCAGAACTCAGGAGGCTGGGGCAGAAGGATTGCTGAGAGTTCAAGCACTGCCTCTGCCCTTGCAGAGATGTGGGGTGAAGTTTCCCCAGACTCCCCCAAACCGTTGAGGTGCCCAATAGGTCTCAGAGTGTTCTGGTGTTGTGCTCCAGTGTAGTATTCTAGTGAAATCTTTAAAGTTAAGCTGCTGTAGCTCAAAAACATATGGCCCAAGATGATCAAGTTGTCACTGCTTAGTCTACTGCTTGGGAAATGGTTGCTATTTTTAAAAAACGCTTGTCAACGTGTCTGATGATTTGTCTCTACATATACCTTTGTAACTGTTTATGAATGTAAATTTAAGGAAATTTCACAGGAACACTACAAAAAACTCCCATAGTCTCTTCCTCCAGGTTCTCTGTTAATTAACCTTTCATGGGGTTGGAGCATAGCTCAGCAGTTAGAGTGCTTGCCTAGCAAGCGCAAGGCCCTGGTTTTGGTTCCCCCGGCACTCCTATAAACCGAGTGTGGTGGTGCACATCTGTAATTCTGGCACTCAGGAAGCTAAGACAGGAGGATTGCTGTGTGTTCAGGGTAGCTTGGGGGCTGTACAATGAGTTCGGGACCAGCCTGGATTAGAGTGAAAACTGTCTCAAAATTTTTTCCATATTTGCATAATCATTTTTCATTTACATACATTTCACCATTTTTTTGCCGGAACTATCCATGAGTAAAGCCGGCGTGGTGGTGTAGGCCTGCCATCCCATCACCAAACTGTGAGGTGTAAGGATGAGGCGGGAGAGTAACAAGTTCTAGCCTAGTCAGGAAACTTAGCGAGACCCTGTCTCAAAATCAGTCAAACATGGGCTGAGAATGTAGCTCAGTGCAAAGTTTCTGGGCTCAATTTCTAGTACCAAATAAATAAGGTTGTAGACATCATGACCTTTGTTTTTTCATCAGTGTGCGTTTCCTGGAAAGGGCCTCTCGTGCCTAACTTAAGTAGAGCTACTTACATAAGGAAGTCAGTGCCGCCGGTGCTGTTACCTAAGTCTTACCCGGAAGTTTTCACTGAAGTCTAGGATTGTAGTCTTGATCATTGGCTCCAGAATCTTACTCAATGGGCAATAGATGCTTGTCTTTTCCTGACAGAGCAGTCCCATTATTGGGTATTAGAATTGGTTTGGAGGGACCCTCCAGTTCTCAGCATTTTGTTTCTAACACGGAGGAGGGAAAGAGTGGCTGCACTGTATTAAGGTCTCAGAACCTAGCAAATCCTCTTCTATGATTTTTTTGAGACAGTGTGTCACTCTGTAATCCAGGCTATTCCTGAGCTCACTATGTAGCCCAGGCTGACCTCAAACTCAGAGCAATCCTCCTGCCTCAGCCTCCCAAGTACTAGGATTACAGGCATGTCTTCACATTTGACATGAATTACAAGAAGCCCGGGCCTGGGCCATGGCTGTTTCCGTTCTGTCTGCTTCAGACGTCACCCCCATTTGAACGATGCCTCTCCATGCCCCCTGTCACCTGTCCCATCCTCCAGTTCTCGTTTCATCAGTGCTTCTCTAGCTGAAATCCCCTTGCATACTTTTCATTCCTCCGTCATGAGGTCTTCTCCACATGGCCTGAGCTGCAGGGCCACAAGGTTCCTGTTGGTCCCCACAGGATGTCCAGGTCCGGAGGTGGTGCTTGGAAAGCTGAAAGCACTTGTGATCGCTCTCCTTTCTCAATAAGCGAATCCCTGTTCTGTCTGACAAAGCCGCCAGCGATAGCACTCCTCAAATAAGTCAGCGTAGATGAAGCGCTTGAGTGACTTGGGTCTTCCTCAGAGATGGGTAATGCTGCCTCCAGAGGTGGCTGCAGGCCTCTGTGCAAAGGGCCATGGGCAGGTACAGAAGTTCAGGCCTGCAGGCCAGGAAATGGCGAGAAGGCCTCAGGCCACAGCCGGAAAACAGCCAGGAGGGGCTGGTTTGCCCTCTTGGAGTGGCCTCCTGGGCTCTCCTAGGCCCAATTCGGCAGAGCCTTGGAGACTAGCACCTTCTTTACTTGGTTGGCTTGACAGATTTCCACTGACTCACATAGTCAAAACAGCGGGTTTGTGCGCCAAAATGGAGGCAAGAGGAGGGAAGAGAGAAGTGTCTGTAGGTTCTTGAGCCATCAGAGCAGGGCCCCAGATAGCACTGGCTGGTGACGTAGCTGTTTGGGATTGGACATACGGCCCTGTTGCTGGCTCTTCGGTGTGGTGTGTGGTGTGGTGAGTGCTCTTCTCCCAGTGGCAGCTCCACTTCAAGTCTCTTTGTTACATTTATTTTGTGCTTGCCCTATTACACTTTACTCCCAGATGCTAGAAACAAGGGCTGAAGGGCGGATTGCACCCTTCCGTGTGAGCTGAAGTTCCAGACACTGAGTAGCTTTGTGTTTCATCACATCTAAGGCACCAGCCACCCTGAAGAGGGGAATAAAAAAGAAGTTTACTCTGTGATGCCATAAATCTTTTTCATTTAGAATGTTTTGCTTTATGGTTTTTAAGAGAGATTTTAAAATATGAATTTTAAATTAAATATTCATTAAATATTGAACTGAACATTGAATCTATACAACTCATATCTATTAAATATGGATTGTATATATTCTCATACATAGAAGGAAAATAAAATTGGTTAAGATATTCTTAAAATATTGATTTACTGTCAGAGTCCTCCTCTTCTAAATCTCTTTTTTAGAGTCTTTTACTCACACCGTGTGATCCGTCCCTGCCCCCTCTTGTCATTGTGAGCCAGGCCACTTTTTTAGAAGAACCCCTAGGAGATGTACGAGGTGGGGGGTCTGGGCCCTAAGATGTCTTTGAGGCTTTGGAACTGGGGCCAAACGGCCTGATTCATAACCTCATTGTCTCTAGATGTTTGGGCCCCCGGGGTTTCCAGAGCTCCGGTTTTCCCTCAGCTCCCTTCCATGCTGCTGGTTCCTGTTCCTTGAGTTTTGATGCTGGCACACTTGACATTGGCACCTGCGCCATGATAAGGACTGTAGTGTCTGATCAGCACCAATAGTAAGACAACATCCTGCCTCAAGGGAAGTCAAACCATGAAAGCTGGGCATCTGCAAGTCAGTGAATTGTGCTAAGCTGGGGGGCCGGGTGCTGTGGAGGGGAGACGGGAGATCAGATTACAGAGCCCAGGGTGTGTTGGGACCTTCCTGAGGAAGGAAGCCTCCTGCTGAGACCGGACTTGTGAAAAGAGAAGAGACGGGGAAATGATGGAAGTTTTCTGGAAGAGGGAATGGCCTATGCAAAGGCCCAGAGTTGAGAGAGAAGGTACAAACCTGGCTTGAAATCTTGGTGTTTGCAAAGTGGTCTTTCCAGTAGTGATGAAGTAAGAAAGAGCAGCTGTTAATATGAAAATATGGTGCATGCTTGCAACCCCAGGGCTTAGGCAGAAGGATTTCCATGCATTCAAGGCCGGCCTGGGCTCCATAGTGAGTTCAGGACCAGCCTTGTATAGAGTGAGAGCCTGTGTCAAGGAAGGAAAGAAGGAAGGAGAAAATGTTATTAGTGATTCTGTAAGACTTTGCTAAGTTCTCAGCCTTTCTCCCCCTCTTGCTAGGCATCAGAACGAGGCCTCACACATGCCAGGTACGTGCTCTGTGACTGATCTGCCCTTCCAGCCCCTCTTCAGCCTTGTTAATTTCAGTTCTTCAACACTCAGTTTCTGCCTGGTAGAAGCCGCCAGGGCAGTTACTGATGCTGTGAGTGCGCTGTTAACGCATTTCATCCGGATCTTTTGTTGAAGGCCTGTCATAGTCCAGCACTTTTATTTTTGTGATCTTACTAACCAGTATTAGATCAACATTAATTGTGAATATTATTAAACAACTTTCATTCATGAGCCACGGCATCAACAAATGTTACATTTTGGGGCTCCACTGTCCTCTTTCTCTTCTGCCTTAGTCATTCCCACAGTTATTTTTGGGAGAGTACAACACACACACACCTGCACACATGTGCTTGCAAAGTTTTTGACATGAATCACCCACAGAGTCAGTTTACAGGGAACTCCTTGTCCTCCCTCCCAGGTAACCAGCCTGAGCCTTCTCTGTCCGTTTGCATCACCTTGCCATTGACCTTGAAAGGTGGCCCTTTCTCTGTTGCCCTTCACCGTGATTTTTTAGCCTGGTGCTCATGGCTGCTCTTTCCGTACAAGCCTCTCCTCTTCCCTTCATCTTTGACATTTCATATTGAACTCTGTTATTGCCTCATTACTTTCAGAAGATAATAAATGATGAAGATAATACATATTCAAATCACACAGACCATCTGCCCAGGAACAGATGCCCACTCTTAGTATCTACCTGCACGCCATGGGGCGCCGGAAGAGGTGAGGAGACAGACTGGTCAGACATGGGAGGGAAGGAGGCCGAGAAGTGGTGGCATCTCCTGAATTTCTAATTCCATGCAGGGCTAGACTGCTTCCAGAAAATTCAGCCAAGGAAGAAGAAACAATAACCCAAGACCATTATGATATGAAGCCTGCAGATGATTCACCGTGATAGGAATGTCCCTTGACATGTCAGGGGTGGGTTTCTCCCTTCGATGTCGCTTGTAGAGCAGGTTACATGTGCTGGGTGCTGGGCCTCTACTTTTCAGGTAGTATCTTTGAGCACCTAGCCCTCAATATGGAGTATCATTCATCACCCCACTTTCTGAGTGGGAAACTGAGGCTTTGTGACATGTAGCTTTCTGAGTCAGACAGCTAGTGTCAGGTGATCAAAATAGGACTGCGGATCCCTGTCATAGCACTGCCCATCTCTAAATTTGCATTATTCTGGACTCTTCGGAAGAGGCAGAAGGCTCACAGTCTAGTCCAGGGGCCAGCAGCACACAGAGTTCTTTAGATGTAAAGTGTATTCAAAGTGCACATTTCTGGGTTCCACTCAGCCTGAGTGGGTCAGAAACTCAGACAAAGGAGCCCAGGAGCCTGCATTTGAACATGCCAACCGGCAGACATACTTGCTGAAAGGCAAGAATGGCGGGTATTGGCATTTGCTACCATGCAGATCTTCCTCATTTTGCGTCTGAAGCAAACTGTTGGAAACTGGAAGCCACGAGCACCATTGTGACTCCTGCATGTTGCTGTCTTCCATTGCTGTGCTCTGTAGTGGCCTCTCTTAGGTACCTTCCTGCTTAATCTGCTAATCAAGAGAGGGAAACTGAGGCCATCTAATTGCTGGACTCTGCCTGAGTGAGAAAGCGAGGAGGTTACCTGCCATCTGCAGGCCTGTTTTCCCACCTGTGAAATGGGTTGTATGACCAGGCTCCCAGAGTTGCTGTGCGGCTCCTCTGTGAAGCAGCTGCACCTTGAATAAATGCTGGTTCTTACTCTGTGGCACTCTTTCCGTACTCTGGTGACACCTTTAATATTTTCCCCAGGAATCTTAGTGGTCTGTATTCATAATATTTCCTACTAGGTCTTCGTCTCCTTTCCCCTAAATCCATGTCAGCCTGTCTAGGAAAAATGCTAGATGAGCACAGGGCTGATCCGAATGAGGACAGAGCCGCTTGGTCTTCATTCCAGCATTTCAGTTTTGTTTTTATACAGCTGTCTTTTGTAGAGTTTGTAATGTATGAAAGGTTGATGCTTTGGACTAGCAGAGAGCCAGTGAGGTAATGCAGAATTTAGGATGCCTTGAACCCCAGCATGCTAGGGGCGAGGCAGGAAACTTGCAGGGGCAGGCCCAGCCGGGCAACTTAGGAACCTGGTGAGACCCTGTCTTTAAAAAAAAAAAAAAAAAAAAAAAAAAAAACTAGGTATGTAGCTCAGTGCAGTTGGCCTGGCCTAATCTCCAGTACCAACACACACGCATGCATGCGCACACACGTGTGGTGGGTTACCTTATTTAAACCTGTTCCCTGTCTTAGTCTCAGGTTTCTCTCCTGTGATGTACGTTTTCAGATCCCTGCCGGTATAGTCCCTATCTGTGTATTGACAACATACTCTTAGGAGCACGGTTTGAATATGAATGGCTAGGGAAGTTCACAAAAGTGATCCTTGGTGTAGGTGAGCTGCGCGTGTTGGGGCGCCTGCATTCCTGTGTTAGGAACATTTCTTGAAGGCTTTTCTGTTGGTATCAAGAAATGTTGGGGCAGAGACGTTCTGGGAAAGCCCTATGGGAATGCTGTAGTGAGGTTTTTACCCATTTCATCTCAAAGTATGTGTTGACAGGACCATCCCTGCAATTAGTTGCAGAACAGTGACAACAGTTTTTTGGGTTTTGACAGATGCCTAGGGTCATGTATGATCTCCACAGCCCATCACCTCCCAGATGCCCTCTGCTGACTCTCTGCGACCATGTCTGTCTACTCTGTGACTGGTTGGAATAAACCTGATTTCATTGTGGGGCATTAATGTGTCTAATATATGATTGGATTTGATATGCTAATATTTTATTGAGGATTTTGATAATTTGGAAACTTTCTTCATAAGCTTATTAATGACTCAACCCACTTTCAGTCCTTCCTTTTGAGACAGTCACATACTAATAGTGTAGTGTGCCTTTATTGTTGTTTGTGGCAGGATCTCACTCTGTAGTCCAGACTGGTCCGGAACTCACTATGTAGCACACACTGGCCTTGAACTCATGGTAATCCTCCTGCCTTAGTCTCCCAAGTACTGAAATTACAGCATGTGCCACCACACCCAGCTAATTTTATATGGTGCTGAGGAATCGACCCCAGGGCCTTGCTTGCTTTGGGCAATCTCTAACCACTGTGTCTGCCCCAGTCCTAGTGTGGGTTTCATGAGTCCTTGTCTCTCCTTCCTCTTTTCTGTGGTTGCTGTTCTTGGCTGCACCAGTTTCTCACTTCCAGAAAAGCATGAGGTTAAGCAACCCAGTCCTGAAGCAGGATTCGGGAGGGGCACTTGAGCCTGGTGGCTGGATTCAGGTTGATCTCAAGTTGCCCGTGTGACTGAGGTCATGCCAGCTCCTCCTGTTTTCACCTAGGAGACAGTTGGCATTGGCTCCACAGGAGCAGGTGAATGTGTAGAGGCGTGGTGGAGGACAGACTTCAGTTCTCTCTGTGGCTCACCTGCTTCCTGCAGCGTCACAGAATGCACTGCTTCGTGGAGACTGAAAGACCCTCTTTGTCTTGTTGCAAGGAGACTTCGAGAGGGCAGGGAGGCCTCTAGTAACCAGCAGCCCCGGGGGAGGGCAGGTGCAGGAGTGGCCAGGATCGGCCTGGTTGTTTTTCCAGATCGAGGCCAGAAGCAAGCAAGGAGGACGTTCTGAAGGGAGGTCTTTGTTTTCACCTGGCACTCAGATGACTCACTAGCGAGAGAGCGGAGGAGAAGGCTGGCGCCAGGGGCGGGCTGACCCGTGCTGGCAGGACCAGGGCACAGGTTGCAGTAATCATGGGGACTGGGGCGCCAGGCTGGAGGAGGGAGGGGCAAGGTGTCCACGCCCCACCCCAGCCTCTGGCCTGTCTGGGGTGGGCAGATCGCCACATTGGCTCTCTGCTCCCCGAAGGCAGCCTGGGAGCTGGCGGGAGAGGCCATCCCTCAGAAGGCGTTGGGAGCCCGAGAGGACAGCTAGTGGCCTGCAGGAGTGAAAGGCTGCTGCTGCTTCTGTATAATGAGTGTTTAGGTTGTGGAAGCATTTGCGCAGATGGGATTGCCGGCCCAGTTGGGGTGTGTTGTCAAGAATCTGAGGCATCTGAGGCTGTCTTGTCCAGCTAGCCAGGGCGTTTCCCGTGGGTGGCTCCAGCTGTCTGGGCCCAGCTGCCCAGTACCAGTGTTTGGAGGGACACGGGCTGCGCCCTGCACCACTGCGCAGCCAGCGTCTCGCAGGCTCCCTGGAGCATTGGTGCCACCTGCTGCCGCCCTCCCCCTGCTCCTCCTGCCATTTTTTTTGGCTGGTGCTCTGATCCCAGTCCCACCTCCTCACTCACACTGGCGATCCCTGCCCCTGACCCACTCTGTCTTTCCTCCGCCAGCTGCTACTAGGTCGGTTTTCCTAAAGCACACCTCCACCCTGCTCCGCAGCTTCCTCACACAGACTGTGTCTGCGCTCCGCACCCCCTGTCGGCCTTTTCCCCTGCACATTCCCTCACGTACATGTGTGGCTTGCCTGATGGGGGCAGCCACTCACTTGCTCCTCCAAATACGTCCTGTGCTTTTCCATCCTGTGTCCCTTGTCGTGTTCCCTGTCAGAAGTTTCCATTTTCCCTTCTCTACATGTTCGAATCCTGTGTGGAGCTCGCCGCTGCCTGTCAGAGAGGACGTGCCTCTCTTCCTCCAGGCGTCCTTCCATGTAGATGGTGCCACTCCGGTGACATTTGTCCACTGTTGTTGTAGTCCCTGTGTCTAAGCAGTCCTCACACTGTGCTCTTCTCTGGTGACGACACCATGCACCCAGAATTGCCACCTACATGCTGTTCTGTACTAAGAGCTTCTCCAGAATGGACCCATTTGTTCCTCCCAAGAAGCCTCAGAAAGGAGTTCGCACACTGCACACATGCTGAATTTACTAGAGCAGGACCAGGAGTGCTCCAAGCCACACTTGTGCGTGCATGCATGTGTTTATGTTTGTTTGTGTGTGTGTGTGTGTGTGTTCTTGTACTAGGGATTGAGCCCGGGGATACACCCCCAGGGGGCCGGACTGCCTGCCTGCCTGCTTTGATTACTTGCTTGCTTTCTTAGTATTTTCAGGCAGGGTTTTGCTAAGTTGCAAAGTTCTCCAGGCTGGGCTCAAATTTGTAATCCTCCGGCCCTGCTTTCTAGAATGTTGAGATTATAGACTGTTCTGAGTTTCTTGCCTGGCTCGTATTAACTTAGGTGGTATGCTTTATTATTATCCCCCTTCAAAAGATGAGGGAGATGAGTCCCAGGGAAGTTATCTGGCCTGCTCGTAACTGTGGCGGGCAAGTGACCTGCAGAAGTGACTTGCTTTGTGTATTCTGATGGGAAGCAGCTTTGGGCCAGCACTCAGCCACCTCTCTCCAGTCCTCAGAGGGTACCACACATCCTGGAAAATTGTGGTTTCCCATTGGTGACATGTGCTTATGGTTTTTTAACAGCTTATACTTACTTTGTGTCACTTTTCATCTCAGAGCAATTTCTTCTTCCCCGGGCTGGCCATGATTTGGCCATGGGCCGCTTGGGTTTTAAGTGAGGTATGCTACAGCCACATTGTGGCACTGAACCCGCACTTGCTTCTGGATCGTGCCACGGCTGGGTGCCAGGTCTCTTGCTGGGAGTGACTGGCCTCACAGCTTTTCCAAATATTTATTTGCCTAGGAGAGTGGCCAAAATACTGAGCAGCTTAATTATTCCCTCTGTGTAAAGGTTTTGCTTAGAATTCTCTTTGACAAAATGGAAATCCATGTAGTCTCGTATCCCTGGTGACGAGCACAGGGCTGGGCATGTGGTTAGTACCCAATAATCATTGAATAAATCACTTTGTCCTTGTTTCCACTTGACAAGCCAGAGTTGTCTGGCCGGAAGGCTGGGGAAATTCTGAAAACAGACGTACCAGCTAGCTGCTGCTGCATAAGAGGTTCTCGTAAAAGTGTGATGAGACGTGATGAGTATTCGCTGCTCCTGTGATGGCATTCCGCTCAGCTCTGGCTCTGCCAGTCATGAATTGGGCCCGCTGCTGTGTGTGGCAGGTGGTGGCTGTATTACCTGCCTTTGGCTGGCATCAGCTGGGTGACTAGGTGGCCCAGCACTGTCTGCGAGTCTCATCCAGCTAGATCCAGGGTGGCATGAGTGCATGAGCTCCCGAGGCCCTCCCCTGCGGTGCCCAGTGGTCAGTCTGGAAGAAACCAGCAGGCAGATTTATTTGGTGGCTAAACCTGTTTTTAAGTGGGGCATATATGAATGATTCTCAGGGGAGATGCTGAGGGATGGGGGCAGGGTTGTCTTCCTGCTTCTCCCTCCCATGGCTCTTGAGGATCAAAGCTCAGTTGTCGACAGCTACCACCGCTGTTGTCACTTACCTGCCTGTGAACACGCGTTCCCTCAGACCACTCCTGTGATCCCTGCCACCATGGTTTCACTGTATACTCTTCAGTGGCAACAGCTGCGTTTCAGCTGAGCGCCTCCCTCCCCCAGAGAATGCGGACACTTTAAGCCAGAGACCCAGCTGCAGGTCACAGATGTTCTGCCTCCCTCACTGTCCTTTGGACGGCTCTCAGCTTCCCTGTGCAAAGATGCACAGCATGAAACCCAGAACAGTTCATATGCTACTTTCAGAAGAAGCCACGTAGGACCTTTAAAAGTACCTGTTTCCACTACTGGGTTTCATTATAGATCATCCCAGAGAAGGGTGGTGCCAAGTAGCCACGTGCCTTACATGTCCCTCTGTCTATGACCTTGCAAGTGATGCCGTGTCTTCCCTTACCGTCGCTTGCTTGGGTTCAAGGGGGAGAGGTAGGGGAAACAGATTCTGCATTTTTTTTTTTTTTTGAGACAAGGTTTTTCTCTGTAGTCCAGGCTGGCCTTGAGCTCATTACTCATTGCAATCCTCCTGCCTCAGCCTCCCAAGTGTTGGCACTACGGGCATAAGCCACTACGCCCAGCCTCTATGGTGCTGGGGAATTGAACCCACGCCTTTCAATCAGCCAGCCACAGTGCGTTGCCAGGTTGAGGGTTGTTCTCTTTGTGTTGCATTCCTGAGGCCAGTGGAACTAGACTACCAGAGCTTTGTGACGCGTCTTGTCCCTCAGACCTTAAGTCCTTGGGAAAAGCTTTCCAGGGAAGGCTGTAAAGTCTCTGGGCTTGGAAAAAGAGAGGCAGGAAACTGTCCATGAGACAGAAGAGGCTGGCTCCAGAGGCGGGTGGAGAAGACGGAACCCATATGTGTGCGTGTGGCTCTACGGCCTGGGGCTGCACCCTTCTGTGCCTCAGTTTCCTTGTCTGTAGAGTGAGGGAATAATAGCACTTACCTCCTGTGGTTATTGTAGTAATTCAGTAACGCTATTCCAAGTACCAAGAAAATGCCTAATAATTATCAGCCATTTGTGAAAAGAATTATTAATGATTATCAATATTATTTCAACCACCTGTGAAAAAGCTCCCTCCAATTTGATCTGTAAGACCTGCCCTACTCCTGCCAGTCCAGAAAATTCCTTAGCAGGCACAGTCTTTTATTTTGTTAATCACGTCATCAGTGGACCTCCGGGAAACATGATCTCTTTGTGCTAGAAGACCCTGGCTGCATGTGAAGGGCACATCTGTCTGACTTTATCCCATTCAAGTCTTAGAATCTCACTTTATTAAAAAGACAGATGGAGCATTTAGTATATTGTCTACATTTTCCCCATTTCTAAAAGTGGCATGCCGCGTCTGTCCTGAGGTCCTACAAGCTGTATGTGGCTAGTGGTTTTGTATTAGTGGTGCACAGGGAAGTACATGTAGGCATGGGAAGGGAACCGGGAGTCCTGACCAACTGTCAGGAAAGGTTTTATGTGGCTGCTGAGCCTCCAAAGGGTGTCCAAGATTCCAGCAGTGAAGGTTAAAAAGAAGGGACGCTGCAGGCCCATGAGGCAGTGACCCGCTGGGCTGGCCTCAGCCTCTGTGTGGAGGGCTCCCCGTTCCTGTCTTTGCTCACCTTGGATCTTTCCTTGCCTTGTAAAATCCTACCATGCTACACGCATTTCCAGGCACCCTGGCCTTTTAGGAATCCTCGCTACACTCCCTGCCAAGTGGATTCTCACAGCCAGGGTGCTTCCCAGGCAGTCGGGTCGGCACTACCCTAGGCTGTGCCTTCTCTTCTTCGCAGACTCACACACGAGTCAGCCTGCTGCCCACTATAGCACACCTGTGTCCCACCTGGCCCATTCAGGCACCTGTCGGGGCTTGGCTGCTTCCGACACCTCCCCCGAGGTCACGGCAACTTTGGATTTGCACCGGGACCTTTGTGAATGAAGAACCATGTCGCCTGGCCTGGCTGGTCACAGTGTGAGGCTCCTGCACTTTCATTTAAATTGTCTGAGGGAGTTACATCCATGCGGCCAGCACACTGCGCAAGATGCTTGCTCAGTGGAATTCGTACTTTCAGTTTTAAAGATAGAAGGAACAGTTACTTTCTCTCCTGTCTTTATGGGGAGAATGATGACTGTAAATATAATTTTTCCCTCCCTACTGTTCTTTATCTGAGCCTTGTTGGTTAGTATAAATTTTGAGGATTCTTCTAGTGGAAAAATTCAAACAGACAAACAGAACAAGATAGAGTCCTCTTGACCTTCACCCATTGTAACAGTGACCCGCACACGCCCAATCCTTGTTTAGCTATTCCCCCGCTGTATTATTTTTTAAGTTTTCCTGAGGTATACTTAAAATCATAACTCTTTTTTTTCAAGCATCCATTGGCTGGTTTGTAGTATGACACTTATGGGGTTGGAGGAATGGGGCAACAGTTAAAGTGCTTGCTTTGCAAGCTCAAGACTCTGAGTTTGATTCCCCGCACCACATAAAGCCAGGAGTGGTAGTGCACGCCTGTAATCCCAGCAGTTAGGAGGCTGAGGCAGGAGGATTGCCATGAGGCCAGCCTGGGCTACAGAGCAAGACCCTGTCTCAAAAAAAAAAAGAAAAAATTAAAAAATAAATTGACAGTTGTGCAGCCACCACTGTAATCCATTTTCAGAACATTTCCATCACCCCTAATCTCTTGTACCCATTTGCAGTTACAGTATTTGAAACAAACAGTGGTTTGGTTTTGTTGTGCTTGTTTGCTTGCTGGGTTGGTTGGTTTGTGGTTTTTTTTTTTTTTTTTTTTTTTTTTTTTTTTTTTTTGCGGGGGGCCGGGGGTGTTGAGACAGGCTCTTACTCTGTAGTCCAGTATGGTCCTGAGCTCACTACGTAGGCCAGTGTGAACTCTACGGCAGCCTCTTGCCTCAGCTTCCAAGTTGTGGGATTACATGTGTATACTCCCACACCCAGTTTGTGTGGTGCTAGGGAATCTAACCCACGGCCTCGTACTTGCTAGGCAAGCACTCTAACTGCTGAGCCATGCCCCCAGCCCATTTTTACTATTTACTTGAGACAGGGTCTCACTAAGTTGCCTGGGCTGGGCTTGAACTTAATGATTCTCTTACCTCAGCCTCTGAATTGCTGGGATTGCAGGGTTGCACCACCAAACAAGGGTATGAAGTGGGTATTCTCCTGTATCTCCTCTCATCTGCCAAAGCAGATGCCTAAGCTGCTCGGCATGGTCCTTGCTCTCTGTAGTGCCTAGGCCTCTTCTCCTGTGCCTAAGAGCCCAGGGACGTGATCACAGAACAGATACTGCGTCAACCTGTTGGTCTTTTTATGCTGGGGGTGCTGTTGATAATTTCATATAACCCAAATTCAGTTTAATATATATTGTTGAAAATGAAAACCTACTGTGTGCTGGGCACTGTGGCCTAACCTACATCCGAGCATGGGTCTGCACTTGTGCATGTGTGTATGTGCATATGTGTGTGCAAAGAGACAGCTGGCTTCGGGCCAGGGGCTTCACCATTCCTTTACTCGCTGCCTCTGCTGTACATGGGAAGTGCAGAGTGAGCAGGAATGAGACCTAGCTCAGAGCCAGTGTCAGAAAAGGCTCAGAAAAAAAGGAGGTACAATTGGATCCATTTATTCAGTTTCTCAGTCATTGACATCGAGAGCTCTGAGCCTCTTCTGGGTTCTGCTCTGCGAAAACGGCAGGGAACCAAACACATGAATGCACCTACCAGAATGTCCCGTGTATTCAGGAAACGACTGGTTATAAACCGATAGACAAGTAAAATCTCCTGGGCAAAGGTGAGGGCTCTGAAGAAGGTTGGTTCAATGAGTGACATCTACTGAGGATAAAATAGTTTTTAAAAAGCAGGATGAAAAACTGTACAGTGTGATCCAGCTTTTGAGAAGGGAAAATACTGCATACGTGCTTCAGACCCACAGACATGCAAAGAAGTGTCCCTGGTGCCAGGGCCAGGGTTACTGCTAGAAGTAGCTTTGTGAACACGTACTGAGTGGATATTTTAGTGCTTTTCCTTTCTTTTATAAAACAGGGTCTCACTCTGTAGCCCAAACTAGTCCTGAACTCACTTTGGAGCCCAGGCTGGCCTTGGACTCACAGCAGTCCTCCTGATTTAGCCTCCCAGAGCGCTGGGATTACAGGCGTGCTCCCCCACGCTCGGCTTATGTGGTGCTGGGGAATCGAACTCAAGCGCTTGACTTAGTGCTTTAACTGCTGAGCCATTCCTCCAGCCCCTCTATAGTGCTTTTTTAAGTAGGAGCTTGGACGGAACACCATTCCCAGGAGGCCCAGGCCTCCGCTTCTGAGTATGAGGGAGTCGGAGGCAGGGTTAAACCACAGGCTCCCCGCTGTCACCCTGAGGCCCAGGCAGGTCCGTGCTTGTGCCAGAGACCACAGGGCAGAAATTCAGTACTCCACTGGCAACGCTCTGAGGGAGAGGGATGTGAAGAGAAGTGTATGTGTGTGCTGCCGGCAGGATGGCACGTCCGGAGTGGCTGTGTGACTGTGGACAAGTTGCTGAGCCTCTCTGTGCCTCACGTCCTCATAAAAGGAAGGCAGCTATAGTATTTACCTCCCAGGACTGTTTTGAAGATGAGCCCACTTAACCGTGAGGCCGCTAGCGGAGCCTGGGGTGTAGTTAGCGCAGAAGGGCGGTGGCCTTCTTTGTGTAGCATGACATCAGGGAGAGTCAGGGGATGTCAGTGACTGTGACAGAGAAGTCGCTGTAGAAGGAATATCCACGTGGGAGGGGAGAAGAGGTGGCTGCGGGGACTGCACGCGACCCCAGCCGAGCCCTGGCAGCCTCTCCGTGGGCACCACTGCCCTCCGCCTGGATGCCCGCACTCTAGCCGCTCTCCAGCCGAGGGCCACTGCTGGGTGGCAGCGTGCTTTGTCGGGTTTCCCTAAGACACAGGCTGGAAGCTACTGAGTTTAAAGAAATATCAGAGGAAGAGTTTCGTAGGCGGGGGTCTCGTTCCTTGTGTGTCGCCTCAAGTCGCACGGCCCAGCAGGACGCATGGCTGCTGAGGGTGGCGGAGACGCCCCGCCCTGGGCCGGTGGGTGGGTGCCACGTGCAAACAGCTTCCCGGTCTTGGCGGCCAGCTAGATCTGGGCGGGCTTCTGGGCTGCATCCGCCATCCACGTGGGCGGCTTTGTGCCCCAGGCCACACCTGGTCTCCGGCTTGCTCCGCGCAGTGAATTGGGTTCAGGGCCACCTGACACCGCGGGTGGCTGAGGGTTCCGCCCGCCACTCACAGGTGGGCAGTAGAGGGCGCCGCTGCTGCGCTTCCTGCGAGGCTCCTAAATCCCTGCCCGCCTGCGGCGCCTGCCCTGTCCTTCTCCACCCCTGCCCGCCCCTCTTACGTCAGGCACCCAGCCCGAGGCTGGGTCCGGAGGCTGCAGCGGGCGGGGCGCAGAGCGGAGGTGGCACGCGTTGGTCACGGGCGCTGTGGCCGCCTCCACTCTATTTGTCACCCCAGCCAGCGTCCTCCTCTTTGAGGTTCCAGCCCCCGGGGCTGGCCAGCGCCTCCGGGACCACCTTGTGGTCGGCGCTGTCCACAGCCCTGTTATTGCACTCTGCGTAAACAGGAAGGATGGTGTGGTGGGAGAGAGACGCGGGGGACATCTTCTTCCTCTTGTCTTGAAATTCATTCAACCCCTGGAGAGACTAGAAAATTGGGCCAGGTACTCAGAAAGAAGCAGCTAGAGAGAAACCACTGCTGGCCGCAGACACACACACAGGCTTCGGTTTGGCACAACATTAGCACTCAGCCGCGGAGTGTGTCCCATAATAAGTGGCCCTCAGTCTCCCTGATCGTGAGCCCAGTGGCCTTTTCTGGTGAAGCGGTTGTGGTGCAGGTGCCGTGAGTGTTGGACAGACTGTCCTTCCAGCTGCATCTCTTGCGGGAGGGTTAGAGACAAGGGACGCAGGGCCCAGGCTGAGGTACAAGCAGAAGAGTCCGCTCCATCCAAGCCCAGAATCCCAAAGCCCTCCTCCCGGCACTCCCTCCTGTGACGCTGTGCCCAAAGAGCCTGGACATCAGAACTCTGGCAGTTCATGAAGACATTCTGCCTCCCCAGGGTCTCACTCTATAGCTCAGGCTGGTCCTGAACTCACTATGGAGCCCAGGGTGCCCTTGGACTCGTGGCAATACTCCTGTCTCAGCCTCCCAAGTGCTGGGATTACAGGTGTGCATGACCACACCCTGCTTATGTGCTGCTGGGGAATCGAACTCGGGTACTTAGCACTTGAGGTAGCACTTGCCAGGCAAGCGCTTTAACTGCTGAGCCATTCCTCCTGCCCAACTTTCTTCCTCTTGCACACAAGAGTCTCTGCACGGCAGCCAACCCCTTCTGCGTGTGTGCCAGGTGCTGTGCCAGCTCAAGTGATGAGCACAGTTCCCTCCTGAAGGGGCTGGCGGCCAGCATGGGAGAGAGATGTGGCTTTGTGTGCATCCTGAGCACTGAACCCAGGGTCTTTGCACTGAGCTACATCCCAGCCCATCTTATTTTTAATTTTGACACAGGATCTCAACAAGTTGTTAACTTGCCCTGGCTGGGCTCCAAGTCAAAAATCCTCCTGCCTCAGCCTCCCAGAGTGCTGGGATTACAGGCCTGCGCTACCACACCTGGCTCCTTTTTTGTTTTAGATTCTGAGACAGGGACTTGCTGAGTTGCCCAGGCTGGGCTTGAACTTGCAACCCTCCTGTCTCAGCCTCCTAGAATGCTGAGGATATTCATGTGTACCATCATGCCTGACAGGATGTGTTTTTCAAATGAAATGGAGTGCCTTGGAGCTGTCGGAGTGTGGCAGAATGACCTAGTAACCATTCACTCACCGAGGATTGAACTGAGCACCTAGTACTCATAGGGCTCAGAGAGAAC
Organism: Ctenodactylus gundi; assembly: GCA_004027205.1. Lineage (NCBI taxonomy): Eukaryota > Metazoa > Chordata > Mammalia > Rodentia > Ctenodactylidae > Ctenodactylus > Ctenodactylus gundi. The sequence continues at coordinate 106,191 of PVKB01004588.1, forward strand.
ACACGCGCAGCCAGCCAGGGTCCTTGCCCCACGTAGCTCTCACGCCGAAGAGCATCAAGCAAGTGAGCCACCAAGTGTGTCAGCCTGGTGCGGTGGAGAAGGGCCTAGGAGAGTACCGGGACCCTTCTGGGGAGCAGCATGGGGGAGCCCTGTGACCCTAGTTGGCCCAGAGAAGCAGCCATAGCTGTAGTCAGAACTTAGAGATCTTCTGAGCCTCATTAAAGGACTGTACTATACTGTAGGTGTTACAGCTGAGGACTTTGGGGACTTTGTCGTAAAGTTGGCGATTACTCTGTGGATGGGGGTTGGTAGAAATGTGTGTTTCAAACCAGTAGGGAAAGGATGGGTTGTCCAGTAAATAATGTGAGTACGATCAGTTAACTGAGTGCACTTTGTGCCCTAAAATAAGTCCCAGATGCTGAAAGAGCTACAAGGTATATATGTACAGTTGGCCGTCCTGTCTGATTGAACCAACGCACATTGAAAATACTTGGGAAAAAATGGTATCTGTACTGACTTTCTTGTCATTATTCACCAAACAATATAGTGTAATAGCTAATCACACGTCTGTTACAATATATTAGGTATGATTGTGACATGGAGGTGAGATGGAGTATACAGATGCCTGTGTGGAGGTGATAATGCAAATACCGTGTCATTAGCATCCTCAGAATGGACCTTGGAGAGGTTCTGGAACAAATCCCTTATAGAAGGCAAGGGACAACTGTGGGTTTTTTGTTTTGTTTTGTTGTTTGTTTTGTTTTTTGAGACAGGGTATCACTCTATGGCCCAAGCTGGCCTTGTATTCACAACAATCCTCTGTCTCAGCCTCCTGAGTGCTGAGATTACAAACACGCACCACCACCCCTGGTTTATGTGATGCTGGGGAATCAAACACAGGTATTTAGTGCTTAGGCAACTGCTTTAACTGCTGAGCCATTCCTCCAGCCCCACAACTGTGTATTTTTTTTAAAGGAAGTGTATTTCTCTTTAATGTAGGAGACATTTTTAAAAATAATCTAAAATAGAGAACAAGAAATAAAACCAGAAGACATAAAAATTGATTCAGACTGGAGTATTTAAAAAAATAAATTTACTTAAAACAAAAGACTAAAAAAAATAAGAGATTGAGAGTACATTTTCAATATCAGACAATAAGTTAAAATTTTGTTAGAATAGTTAAAACATTTACTTAGAAACAACAGAAGGGGAAAGCCCCCATTATTTGGGAAAGGGTTCCAAGTGGGTTGCCCTTAGTTAATATTTTTAATATAGGCAGAGCCCAGTGGCTCGGGCCTGTAATCTCAGCACTCTGGGATGCAGAGGCAAGGAGATTGCAAGTTCATGATCAACACAGGCAATTTAGCAACTTAGTGAGACTCTGTCTCAAAATCAGAACAAAACATGAACAGACAATAGCCAATAAACACATGGAAATACAGCCAAGCCCCTAGTCATTAGAGAAATGGAAATAAAACACAATGGAAATAGTCTTTTTACATACCAAAGATGCGATAATCCAAGTTGGCACGCTTCCCTGTGTAGGGAGATGCAAGTGGTTTTCAGATTATTTTAGCAGTGAGGAAACCTCAAATGCACATCTTCTCTCAGTAATTTTACTTCTAGGTATCAGAATTAAGGTATGCAGACAAGTCTGCCCAGCTCGGCGCGGGGTGAAAAGCAGGGTGTGCAGAACTCCCCTCAGTAAGGCCTTTAGTCGTTCCCAACCCAAAGCAGCGCTGGCCGCAGCATGCAGGCTCAGGCCTCAGGCAGTCACAGGTGACAGGATCCTTGTGATCACCAGGTGTCTCCTCTATCCAGCTGACTGCCAGCTCCTCAGAAGGGCCTCTTGAGACTTCTATAAAAATTTTGTTGTCTTAGACCTCAGAATTCCACTTCTTCCTGGAGACGTGTTCCCTGGGGCCCACAGCCCGGTCAGGCGTCCAGCTCCACAGCTGTTCACATCCACGTGAACGTGGTCACATTGGTTTGGTTTTAAAGGGTTCACGGGACAACTGCTAATCCTGTCAACTTGTTCTTGTTGTACTAAGACTTTGGATCCAGTCAGAAAGGATGCCGTGTAGGGAGGTGGAGGCTTCCAAGGTGAATGCAGTGACTGCACACAGCATGGCAGCAGCCAGGGGCCCTCGCTTTGAGTTGAGGGCTCGGCTGCTCCACTGGACATCTCTGTTCGATTCTTCATTTTCAACTCTCATGATTATTCAGTATAGAAGAAAAATTGTATAAGGGAAGCCAGTTGGCACCTTAGGAAACAAAGTAGATCTGGGCCCGGTGGTGCGAGCCTGTGATCCCAGCGCTTTGGGAGGCTGAGGCAGGAGAATCACAAATTGGCGCCCAGCCTGGCAACTTAACAATGTAGCACCTATGCAATAAAAGGGGGCTGGGGATGTAGCTCCAAGGGCAGAACAGCCGACCACCTTTTGAAGCATCGCATTGAGTTCTCCATCACAAGCAGATCTCTCTTCTAAACGGCCTCCTGGACTCACCGCCATCCCCAAACTCGGGCAGGCTTGCAGACTTGCGGTACTAGCTGGGACCAGACGGTGCTAAGAGGAAAGAGGGGAGAGTAAACACCAGGGCCTCTTCTCTACCGCCTTGCTCTTTCTTCTGCTTCGCCTTGCCTGTTGTTGACCCTTGACCCTTGATCTAAATAATTTTATGTCCCTGGCGTTCTCAGAAGTTGCTGACATTAGAATTTCTGAAAATTTTGGTAACAGGTTTTTTTTTTTAGTGCACCAGCTAAGATACTGGCTGCTTAAAGTTGGGATCACGGAATTCTTGAGCAAAAAGGAAGCGTTTAGGAACATGCCCAAGGACACACCATGTGATATCCAAGTTAGATATTTTAAATCTGGGGTTTTCTAAAGAAAATCACGTGGTAGTGGCCTTCAGCCAAGCAGATAGAATTCAGGAAATCATATTTCCCAAGGAAGAGTACCCAGGGAGCTTGATAGTGTGCCCGGGTGGGAAGAACTTCCTGCCACACAGGACTCAGCTTTGGGGACTGAGGGGCAAGACTTCAGGATTTTGGAGGGAGGAACTTGCACATGCCTGTGTCACCACAAAAAGAGCTGACCCTTTCATCCGTGTAGTTATAAAATTTTTTAATTTTTGCATGAAATTAAGTACAAAATTGTCTTTCTGTGTAGGTATCATATTACATAGTCCAAATTATGTATTTATTTTTTACAGTACTGGGAATTGAACCCAGGGCCTTCTCTCTGAGCTACATCCCCAGTGCTCACCTCTCTTTTGTTTATTTGAGATAGAGTCTGCAGAAGCCTGGAAGTAGAATGCAGGAGGCAGCAAAGCCCAGGCTACCCTCCACCCACCCGGGTGAGGCAGGGCTCCCATCGAGGCTGTGACAGGGTTGTGAGTCACTGTATCAGTCACTGGACAGCAGCACAGGAGCCAGAAAAAGCTCGTTGCCCATTAGCGAAGGGACATACACATGTATGGGGGGGAGGGGGCAGGTGCCTGTGTCAGAGCCTCATTCCTCTATTTGGATCTGGGAGGCAGAGCCCCCTTCATGTCCTCGCCAAGCCAAGCGTCAAACTGAGAGTTGTGGGTCTGTTTGTGGATTTTAGGTGGATTTGTTTATTTGTTTTGTTGTCCTTTTTTTAGCTGTTGCCACTATTAGGATCTTGATAGAGTGCTGGAAGTGAGGAGTTGTAGAAGATAAAAACATTTATGGTATTGAGCACTTTGGAGTTAGATCTACTTTTTGATTTAATTTGTGTTGCAGACTGACTTTTTCACAGGAGTGTTTTTCAGCAGCACTACATTCAGGGGCCACATTGGAGGCTAGTGATGATCATGAAGGTAGCACTCTGGTGGAGCTACTTTGACAGAATCCCTGGCATTGACTTATTAGATCCCAGTGGCACCCCTGCCCCTCGGTTGAGGCAAACAGAAATGTGTACAGGCACTGGCAAGTGTCTCATAGGGTACAAGTCCACATGTGGAGGCTGGAGGAATGGCACAGCAGTTAAAGCACTTGCCTAGCAAACGCGAGGTCCCGGGTTCGATTCCCAACACCACATAAAGCTGGGTATGTGGCACACGCCTGTAATCCTAGAACTCAGGAGGCCGAAGCATACACACATTTTAGAAATCATCATCCTATAGGGAAAAAAGGCACTATAAAACAGCCTTTGTCCTAAATTTCGTTGTGTTTAATTTTAAAATAGATCCTAAGACTTGCATAAATTTAACACCTGTGGTGGTTCTTAGTGTGGTGCAGTGGGGTGAGGTTTTTACCCTCTTGGGAGGAAGGTGGTAACTAGTGACTGAGCCCAAGGCCTTCACACTGAGCAACATCCCCAGCCCATTTTTTAATTTTGAGACAGGGTCTTGCTAAATTGCCCAGACTGAGTCCAAACTTGTAGTTGTCCTGCCTCAGCCTCCCTGAGGTCTGGGATTATAGACCCGCCCCATCAGAGCCGGCAGGTCTTGTCCTTTTTCAGTGGCCTTCACAAAAACATGTAATCTTCTCTTCCTTCCTCTAATCTGTAATCCTGTTATGTTCATATGTTGCTAATATGTAGCTGACCTGTTTATTCAGTGATACATCATTAATTCATTCATTTTACACGTGATCATTCAGGTAGGGAGCTCTCATCATATGCCCCAGGGATGAGGAAACACTGCCTCTTTGTGTGTTTGCGTGCGCGTGTGCTGCGGGGGGAGGGGGGCATTAAATCCAGTCTTTTCACACTGAGCTGCATCCCCAGTTTTTATTCCCCTCTTGTGATAAAGTCTCACTAAGTCAATATGTAGTCCAGGCTGTGCTTGAACTTTCAATCCTCCTGCCTCAGCCTCCTAGAGCTCTGGTGTGATGGTCTGCTCACTGAGCCTGGCTCAGCACTGCCCTCTGGCCAGGACCCTCACCTCCACCTCTGCTGCTTTGTACCGAGGACCCACATTCCTGGGAGATGCAGCTGCGTCTCCCCTGGAGGAGCGTGGTCCCTGGATTCCAGTCCACCTTGCTGCTTGCTAGCGGGGATTACTGAATCTGTGCGCCTCAGTTTCCCTATACAAAAGGTGGGTGATTTTGTCCCCTGGCCGCGTTCTGCAGGCCCCCAGTGAGGCCGTGTAGCGTACTGCGGGCCAGCTCGTCGGCCACGGCAGTATTGGTGATGCACGTAGCTCAGCCCCGTCTGTAACCCCACACTGGCATCACGCCGTCCTCTATTATTTGCCCTGTGGTGGTCCAGCAGTGGGAATGTTCCTGCCCCCTCTGAGGAGGCCCCCGCCAGCACAGCATGGCCAGACTCAGCGAGGACTCGGCGCTCACACCCGGTACATGCGAAGAAGCCGGGTAACGTGAAATCACCCTGTACCCCAACAGCCAGTGTGTGCGGAAGTTACCTGCACTGGGGCAGTTTGCCGGTTCGGACCTGCCCAGAGGATGCTTGTTGCTTTTCTTGCTTGTGCCCGGCTGCCCCCTGTGATGCCCATGTCTTTGTGTTTCAGGTCACTCTGCTGATTGCCTTCATCTGTGTGCGGAGCTCAGGGTGGACCGACTACACTGCCTACAGCTTCTTTGAAGTGGTCACCATTTGCGACTTGATAATGATCCTCATCTTTTATCTGGTCCACCTCTTCCGCTTCTACCGCGTGCTCAACTGCATCAACTGGTCCCTGTCGGTAAGGAGCCTGGCCCTGCCCTCAGCGCCCGGAAGTCAGGCTGCTGGGCGGGGCTGGGTGGCGGGGGTTGGGGGCCTCCACTTCTCCAACCGTCTTGGCTGCTTCAGCCCTGATTTTCCCACCATTTGGTGGACATCTCTGCCTGACATCCTGCTGGCTTCTAGAACTCTCCTTTCAAGTGACAGGGAATAGGGGGGTGTGTGTGTGTGGTGAGGAGGAGTACAGAGGAGGAGGAGCAGACCTAGATGATGGGTATTTATATTGTCAAGGTGCAGTGATGGTTTGGTGGCTGAAATGGGCTGACCAGGGTGGAAGAGGTGAATCAGAAGTTGCTCGGTGTTTTCTTCCCACTGTGTTACTCTTTTAAAGCTGGATTGATGTATATGCAGTTTCTGTGGCTCATCAGTCACGCAAAGGACACAATTCAGAGTTTTCGTGTAGGTCCAGAGTGACACAACCATCACTGCAGACAATTTTAGAACATTTTATCACCTCAGTAGCAAATTCCTTCCCTGTTATCACTTTCCTGCCTCTCATCTCCTCCTGCCCAAGTAGCCACTACTTAACTGTCTCTAAAGTTTTCCTCTTCTGTACACCTAATGTTGATGGAATCACACATGCGGTCTTTGATGACTGGCTTTTCTCTCTGCAGTGTCCTCATGGTTAATACAGGTTAGGGCATGTGTTAGCACATCACTCTTTTTTCTAACCAAGTAATATTCCATCCTATGGTTCTACCTCATTAAGTTTGTTATTCACCATTGACATGCATTTGGGTTGCTCTCAACACCTGGCAAAGATCATTGACATCATCGGTCACCACAGAAATGCAAATCAAAATGTGTGAGCCATCAGTTCACACTCACTAGTACGACTAGAATCAGGAGGTTAGATAACAGGCATGATTAGCAAAGATATAGAGAGATTGCAACCTTCAGCACTATACACTGCCAGTAGGAGAGGCAGGGGGTGTAGCCACACTGTTACAGCGTCTGGCAGATCCCCAGATGGCTAAATGTAAAGGTCATGTGGCCTAGAGTTCCACTCTTAGATGTGCACCCAAGAAAAATGAAAACTTGATGTGAGTGTTCATAGCAGCAACTTTTTTAAATTGAGTCCAGAGCCTTTACACTGCGCTGTATTGTTTATTCTGACTTTTATTATTTTGACATGGGGTCCCTCTCAGTTGACCAGGCTGGGCTCACACTTGCAGTCCTCCCCTCTCTGCCTCCTAGAATGCTAGCATCACAGGCTGGTGCACCTGGGCCTGGCTTCTTTTTTCCCTCATATTTTTTAGTATCATATTAAGAAATTATTGCCAAATGCAAGATCAAGGTTTATCTTTGTTTTTTGGGGGTTTTTTTCCTAAGAATTTTGTAGTTTTTGCCTTAGTTCTTGGCCCATTCTGTCTTGATTTTTGCGTGTGGCCTGAGGTAAGGGTTTCGCTTCCTCTCCTTGCATGGAGATCTCTGGTTGTCCCAGCACCATCTGCGGAAAAGGCTGTTCTTCCCCCACCCTAATGGACTTGTGTCATTGTCAAATGCCCCTCTCTAATCACGTGGGTGAATTTCTGGGCTGCTTTGCCTCTCACGTATTGACCTGTATGTATAGACTTCTGCCAGGACCCCACTATCTTGATTATTATAGCTTTGTAAGAAGTTGTAAAATTAGGAAATGTGTGCCTTCCCAATTCTTTTTTGAGGAGTGATTTGGATCATTGCAATTCCATCTGAGTTTTGGACTCAGCTTCTCAGTTTCTACGGAGCAATCAGCTGGAACTGTAAAAGGGGCTGCGTGAACGTGTCCGAGTCTGCACTTCCCTCATTTCTTTCAACACTGTCATAGTTTTCAGAGGATTTTTGATGTCATTTCAAATGGATTTCTCCTTTCATGTTCAGATTGTTCATTGCAGGTGTAATTGTTTGGACATTGATTTGAACTTTGCTCAACTCCTATATTCGTTCTAATACATTTTTAGATTTCTTAGAATTTCCCATGCAGAGATACGTCATTCAGAGACAGGTTTTTTTTTTTTTTTTTTTTTTTTTTTTTTTTTTTTTTGTCATTGTCCTGCCTTGCTGCAAGGACTCAGCCAAATAAATGAATGGGAACTGGCTTTTCCTCATAACTAAACATGATGTCAAAGTTCCCCCGATTTTGTTCAGTGCTTATAGCATAAAAATGTTAGATCTTGCTACTTTTCTAAATCCAATCTCACAACCTTTGTCTCTTGGCTAGGCTGTTTAATCACTTCAATGTAACTGTTACTTTGAGAGAAATTCATTTGTTCACTGTTGATTGATTGTTGTAGTACTAGGAGTTGAACCCAGGGCTTTTTTTTTTTTTTTTTTTTCTCCATACTGAGGATCAAACACAGAGCTTTTGCTCTGAGCAACGTCCTCTACTTCTTTTTACTGTTTGAGACAGAGTCTCACTAAGTCACTAAGTTACCCAGACTGGGCTCAAATATGTGATTCTCCTACCTCAACCTCACAAAGTGCTGAGATTACAGGCCTGCATCACTGGGCCTGGCAGAAATTCCTTTATGTTCATATGTTCTATGGCCCCTTTCAGTGATGGGGCCTCCCCTTTACTTTTTTATTTATTTATTTATTTATTTGAGACAGGGTCTTGCTCTGCAGTCTAGGCTGGCCTCAAACACAGTCCTCCTGCCTCAGTCTCCCAAATGCTAGGATTACAGGTGTGCACCACCATGCCTGGCTTTGTCCCATGTCATTCTCCTTGTCCTTTATGGGTAAGAGATTTGAAGGGAAGGACCTTCCAGGTACTAATCTCCTCTTCATACAGTTCCTTAGGGTCCACCTGTGCTGCACTTTTCTGGTAAGGACAAACCAGGTCTTTGATTTTTTACAATGTCGAGAGGAGTTGCAACTTGAGTGAGAAAGGGTTTCACCCATGTCACAGCTGCCACCTAACGGGCAGTACTTCATGGAGGGACGCCTTTGAAGATCCCTGCCTGGATCCTGAGGGAGTGCTGTAGGCAGCTCTGAGCCCAGCTCTCCTTGGTCTCTCTGTTTAGTAGAGAGAGCAGGAAGGTGAGGCACCCGCCGAGGACACAGGTCCAGCCTCCTTCCGGGCCTGCACAGGTGGCGTTTTAATCTTGGGAACCAGTGGGGTGGAAGTGGATGCTAGGGTCCAAGGTGAGGAGGAAGGTTGGAGGCATGGCGGCTGGTAGACTCACTGGGCAGAGCTTGGCCAGTGGGCATACTTCCCGAGAGAAGAAAAGTGGGAGTTGCCGAGAGAGGACAGATCAGAGACTCAGGAAAGCCGCTACCTCCACATCCCACAGACACTTCATATTGGGCCAGCCTCCTATGGGCTTTGACCCTGAGTCAGAGGGGTCCCCAGGAACCCACGACTCCAGCCCACACCCAGAGCCAGCCCCCTTAGCCCAGAGCTTGCTCTGAAGCAGAAGTGCCTCATCCCTTAGGAGCTGGACGGGCACTTACATTCCTTCCTTGAAGTCGCCAGAAGCTCATTTGCTCCTAAATAGCTTTAGCCAGAAGCTCCTTAATAGTCAAGGTACTGTCCGTAAGTTGGTGCCAGGAGTGGGGCCATCCCGGTGGGTTTGCACCTCATGGGAAAAGCATGCAGGCATTCCTCCGCAGCCTTCCCCTTCTGCCCACAGCATCTCTTCTTGTGCTTAGCTTTTCTGGCCCTCAGGTTGTGCTGCTTCCCGTGTGGTCGTGTTGCGAGGGAGAAGAGGCCTCACCTTTCTCCTCCCTTCGTATCATTGTGCTGACGCCCAGCGTGGGCCTCCCACCCACCTCTGTGCTTTGTTTTCAACCCCAGGAACTTCTGCACTATTTAATCGGTACCCTGCTCCTCCTCATCGCCTCCATCATGGCAGCCTCCAAGAGCAGCAGCCGGAGCGGACTGGTAGCTGGAGCGGTGAGATGCCCTGGGAGCCTCAGGGGTGAACTCCTGTCTCAGATGCTCGTTTCCTTCCTAGTGGAGGCCAGAAGGGGCAGTCACTGGGCCTTTCACCACCTACCCCACAGCTGTCTCGGAGTCTGGTGCTTGGACCACAGCAGCAGGTCCCAGGAGGTGGATGGTCAGGGCTGGCCTCAGTAACTCAGGCCTCTTGCATACCCACCACTTAAATTGGGGCAAACAGTTTCATTTACATGCCCTTTCTGAGCCTTTGCTTGGGGCTGCCTCAACACTCTGCAGGGAAAGATTTGGAGGCCTCGTCTGGGTCCAGAGGGAGGGATGCTGTTATGGTTTAGTGATGATGTCTGTCATGAATCCTTGCTTTGCATTCTTGACTTTTAAGAGTATCCAGGCCAGGAAATAATACTCCTGTAGTTTTCAGAGGTAAAACGACCTCACCTGATAACCATGACTGGAAGTAACTGAAGCGGCTGGTGGTGCTGCTCAGTAGTTAGAACACCTGCCTAGAATGTGCAAGCCCTGGGATCTATTCCCCCAGCACCATATGAAAATTAGCTAGGTGTTACCTGGGCATGGTGGTGTACGCCTGTAATCCCAGTGCTTGGACTGAGGTGGATTCAAAGGCAGCTGAGTTACGTGGTAGCCCGTACTTACAGAGCAAGCCCTGTCTCAAAAGAAGAAAAAAGTAGTTAGGATGGTGGGATATAACTGAGTGGCAGAGTGCCGGCCTCGCATGCCTGAAGCCCTGGGCCCAGTGGCAGTATGGCAGGAAAAAGCAAATGGAAGTGTAGAAAGACCAGTGCTGCAGGAGGTGTGCACACATAGATGTGTTGTTTCTAAAGATCCCTAGACTGCTGCCGTCCAATAGAGCTAATAATAAGCTAGTACTGATTTGCTTTGCTGGTGGGCAAGCAAAAATTTTTAAATGAATTTTTGAAAAGCTCTTTGTATGATTTTTACCTATACACATCATCAGATTCTCCAGGTTCTGACCTGAGAGTGGCTTTGTTCCTCAACTGTCACCTTGAGATGCAGTCTTTCCTCTGAATGTCACCAAGGTGGGCGTCCTTGCAGAGTGGAGCTCATGGATCAAAACCCTCTCGCCCTCCTGTACCTCCCAGAGCCTCTGTGCTCTCTGCCCCCCATGCCATGTCTGAGAGGGAGGGCTGCCACCTGCAGGTTAGACAGCTGCAGGCCTGTGCAAAAGAGGGAATACCCACTCCCTGTATTTCAAGGAATCCCTCTGGGGGAATTCCAGTTGGGTTTTATAATCAGGTTGCACATAACCCTGCTGGCCCTGGAGTCCCGACAGCTGCCTGTTATCATACAGTGTCTTGCGCCTTCAGAAGGGAAAAAAGGTCCCTTTTTATGAGAAAATAATCCTCCAGCTCAGGAGATGAGGACAGGACATGTAAAACAATTAGCAACCGCGGCATTGTCTAGAACAGTGTTCCGCAGTGATACAATAAACTGTTCAATTATGCAGTGCAGACAGTTGGCGACCGGGTGGCATATAATGTGCCAATTGTGCAGAACAGACAATGAGAGGCAGTCCTGGCTCTAATAGGCTAATTATATGGTGCAGACAGTCGGTACAAAGGGAGCGAAGGAGAAGGCACTGGGTGGGAGTGGACGTGGGCACCCGTTTACATAACCAGCAGCCAAGCTCAGAAAGAAATGTAAACCTTGTTGAAAACCCGACACTTCATTGCCCTGCTGCCAGGCCAACGTGGAGGATGGGACCCAATGGCTTTAGCTGCGCACTGCTGGTAGCATGATGACCCGGAGCTGCAGGTCTGAAGACGCCGGGGTCACGGTCTCGCAGAGGGTGGCTGTGGAGCTTGATCCCCATGCTCAGGCCCAGGTGTATCTGGCTCTGGGCACACACCTACTGACCCTCCATTCGTGTGGGATGAGGGTGGAGCTGTGAGGTTTGAGGAGTCGGCTCTCCTGCGGGCGCAGAAGCCCTGGGCTGGGGCTCAGTGGGCTTGAGCCCCAGTGCTGAGCACAGAGGAGCATGGCTGCAGGACGCGTCAGTCCTGGGGCACCCGTTCTACCCCTCTCCCCTGTAGGTGAGGAGGGAGAGAGCCCTGCCCTCACTCAGTGAGGTGTGCCACACCCTACGACTAGGCAGACAGGCCTCCGCCCATGCCTCTCACGGAACAGAAAGCTCTTACAAGGGAAGCGCAGACAGTGTCACCTCATCGGTGAAATCCATTTGAACGTTGAAAATTTAAAACCTAAATTGAACTGCACAGTTCTGTTTCCTTTGTTAGTCCAAGAGAAAGTCCAGTGGGTCAGCCCCATCTCAGCCACGAATCTAAACGTGAGCCTGGGAGTGGAGTTGTCCATAAAGTAGAAAGGGACCAAGTGGAGACACAGAGGCCCAGCAGCTGGCCTGACCTGGGCCACACCAGGGAACCCCAGGCTGGTGACTGGGCCTCATCTCTGTACCTGAGCAAGGGTGGCACCTGGGTGCATGACTCCCCAGACTTCCAGCCACAGACAGTGCAGGGGCAGAGACAGGAGGAGTCCTGTGGCCCTAGAACTCTCTCTCTGCATTGCAGGTCTTTGGGTTCCTGGCCACCTTCCTCTGCTTGGCAAGTGTGTGGCTGTCCTACAAGATCTCCTGTGTAACCCAGTCAACAGGTGAGTTCTAGTTACCTGTACACAGAGGATCTGAAAGGCCCTGTGCTCACGAGTAGGAGGATGGCTTGTCCCGGCCTCACCAGCAGCCCCTGCAGCAGGGGAGGCCACATTCTCAGGGCAACTCAGAGTGGCGTTAGAGCCCAAGGCTGTCAGAAGGAAATGTGGGACACAAGCACCCAGCCCTACCCAGTGAGGCCCTGGCAGGTGAGCCTCAGATACAAAGCATTTTCTTGAAATAAGTTTCTAGTGACAAAAATAAAGATATAGAGGTTTTACAAAATATAGGCAAAATATTTTTGAAATAAAAATCATCTCTTATCAACCACCCAGATATCTAGCTTCTCAGCATTTCCTCTTTGAAAACACACACATGTGTTGCTTCTATGGCAGGAGCAGATTCCATACCTTATAGCCTGCCTTCCTCGACCCTGCCAGACCTTCCCAGCATCCTTACAAAGTCCCTCATTTTCAGGACTCTGTGGTCTCTCATTGTCTCCCTTGCATGACCATGCCACAGTTTATTTAACTCGTCTCCTATTGGAAAGGCATTAAAGTTTTTTTAATTACTTGTTAATAAACAATACTCTAAGCCAGGCCCAGTGGTGCAGGCCTATAATCCCAGCACTTCTGGGAGGCTGAGGCAAGAGGATCGCAAGTTTGAGCCCAGCCTGGACAACTTACTAATATAGCGAGATCCCATCCCACATCAAAAATAAAAACAGGCTGGAGTGTAGTTCAGTGTGGTGGCCCTGGGCTTGATTTCCAGTACCACATATAAATAAATACAGATATGCAGTACTGTACTAAACATCCTTACAAGTAAATATTTGTACACATTTCTGGCTGATTTTATCTTAAGTTCCTAGAAATAAATTGCCGAGTCTATCTCGAGCTACGTGACCTACCACTTTGATCGGTCCCCTTCTTAAGGCAGCTCTTCCTTTGTTCTTTTTCTTCTGTAAAAACACATTAGAAATCCCCAAGCCTGTGTGCTGTGCTGAGATGCCGGTTTCCGGCCCTCAGAAGAGCTCTACGAGATGCTCAGGGGAAGCAGGCCCAGAGGCCCACACAGCACAGCGTAGGGTCCCGCACAGAGGGAACGAAAGCACAGAGGGCAGGGCCTACCTGGGCGCTCGGAGAGGGAGATTCATGGTGGCGGCTGGTGGGGGTGGTGCCTCTTTCTGAGGTGTTGGAAATGGTGCTGATGGTTACCCAACTCAGTAAATAGGCTGAAAATCATCCAAATGTGCACTTGAGCGTATGAATTGTGTGGCGTGTGAATTATGGCTCAGTAAAGCTGTTCAAAGAAAAAAAAAACAGAAAATGGAAGCCAAGTGTTGTATGGTACACTCCTGTCGCCTCAACTGAAGCAGGTGGATTGCAAGTTCAAGGCCAGCCTAGGCGATTTAGCAAGGTCCTATGTCAAAATTTGAAAAGCTGGCTGGAGATGAAGCAAAGACCCTGGGTTCAGTCCTCAAAAAAAAAAAAAAATCAAGAATGTAAGGGAAAAAAAAACAGTTAATGTCTAAAAATAATAAATCTTGCTGGGCATGATAGCCCATGCCTGTAATCCTAGCATTCTGGGATACTGAGGAAGGAGGATCGCAAGTTCAGGCCCATCCTGGGCAAGTTTTAGCAACGTCATAAGAAATCAACAATAACAAAGGAGCTAAGAGTGAAGGCGTCGGCTCAGTCCCCAGCACTATAAAATAAATAAACTATAAAGTTTATTTAAATACATTATTTTAAATTATGGAGGAGAAGCTGGAGGAATTGCTCAGTGGTTAAAGCACTTGCTTTAACAAGCACTAAATCAAGCACTACATACCTGAGTTCGATTCCCCAGTACTACATAAGCCTGGCATAGTGGCGCACACCTATAATCCCTGTAAAACTTAGGAGGCTGAGGCAGGAGGATTGCTGTGAGTCCAAAGCCAGCCTGGGCTCCATAATAAATTCAGGACCAGCCTGGGCCGAACAGCGAGACCCTGTTTCCAAAAAAATAATAAAATAAAATAAAATTATGGAGGAATCGCAAAAGCAACAGGAAGTTAGGAACAGGGCTGTAGTGGGCAGGAGGTAGGGATAGGAGTCCCTTCTACATAATTTTTTGTCCTTTTTAGAAGTATATTTAAGAAGAATAAATTAATTCCAATAAAACTTGGTGCTGGGTAGAAAACAATGGCACACAGAGAAGAAGTTGGGGAGAGCTTCTTTTTTGTTTGGGGCTTCGGAGTACACTGAGCTGACCTGAGCTTGCCATTTCCTTCCCAAGATGCCACTGTCTGATGAGGCCACCGCCGGCTACCACCTCTGTCCCTCAAGAGAATCTGCAGGATGTGGGACCTGACTGATGGGAGCACCTGTGACCCTGCACAGCCCTTGGAACCCGTTCCTGTGCTGAAGTCCCATGCAGGCCAGCGGGCCCCGGGACACCTACACTTTGTCCTGCTGTCCCAGCGTGCCTGTTCCTGAGCTCCTGGTCTGGCAGGGCCTCTCCATCTTCCTGGGAGAACATTCCTCTCTCGTGGGAAGGAAAGCAGCCTCAGGGGAAATGTTTCTCCTTCTGGTCTTAGCAGCACCTCAGATACGGAAGACCCACCAAAAAAAACCAAAGGGCCCCTAGTCCGCTCACAAAAATTTGCTTCTCTGTCGTCTTCCTCCGAGGAGCCAGGCCACCTCACGTCCCTGTAATCACAGACGCCTCCTAGCTGATGGCCTTGTGGCCCCGACTCCAGGGGAGGCCTGCACATACGTCATGTGGCCAGCCTGCTGCTCCTCAGCTCTGCCTTTGTTACCTTCGTTTGTATTTGTGTTTTTCTTAATAAAATATTGCCCAATTGCAGAAGGTCTTTTTGGGCTAGAGGACAGGTATAAGACCAGGCCTTTCCGCTCACTGTGTGGCACCACACCGGGCCAATGCCCGTGCTCTGTACTCCTGGCTAGTCTGCTGCATTTTCAGCTTTTTTTGGTTTGGCAGCCACTGGCAATAGGGTTGAGTTTTAGATGCAGTTTCCAATTTATGTTTGTAGCCTTCTCCTATTGTGTGAACTTGCTTGTTTTGGAAGTGGCTTTAAGGACACCAAGGGTCCTGTTTAGGCTATGACACACGACTTTGTCCTAAATTCACTATTGCCCTAGACGGGCTGGTTAGCTATCTGGATCGCGGAAGGGGTCATGCCACAAAGTCCATTGCGCAGCACTGTGTGCGATGCTCCTGGCCACAGTGAGTGACACAGACAGGCTGCAGCACATGCTTCTAAGAGGAAGAAATCCAGGCTTCTCCCCCAAGGCCCAGGGCAAGCCAGCTCAAGGCTGGGCCCAGAATCCAGCCCACCTGGCTCCCAGCCTTCGGCTTGTCCTGTGCAGGGTATTACCTAAAGCCGAGGCACCCTTCGGGCACCTCCTGTTGGATGCTGAGTCCTGTCGGGATAATCTAGGGCTCCCGGCCCAGTGCTGCTGCTGAGCAGGTAGCTTGGGTCTCAAGGCTGAGCAGCTCCCAGGAGCCTGGAACTACCGTGCTTGTGTCCCCAGAGGAATAAGGGGCAGGGTCTGGCCATTCAGGAATGTCACTGAGGGAATCTCCTTGGGGAAACCAAGAAAGGCGGTGGACAGTCAAGAGAGGGAACAGCAGGCGCCTGTGTCTGCTCAGGGAGGAAGAAGAACCAAGCCAGGTGAGACCTCCCCAGAGGAGTAGGAGCCTGTTCAGCACCGACCTGGCTGAGGGGCAGCTGCCAGACCTGGATTGGGGTGGGAGGGGGGGCAGGAGGGGCAGCAGTTGTAGGTGTTCTAGGCCACAGTACTGTTGTGGAAACCAAGGTCTTCTTGGCCTCCCTGTAAACTGTCTGATAAGCCTTCCTCCCTCCCTTGCCCCCCCCCCCTTTCTCTTTCTTCCCCTTACCTCCCTCTCTCTCTCCCTTCTCCTCTTTCTCCTCTGTTGGTGCTGGGAACTAAGTGCTCCACAGAGTAAATGTTTAAGCAAACAACCCTGAGGGTGCTGGGAAGAAACCCAGGTTGGCAATCAGAAGACCCATGTTGAGTCCCATCTCTGCTATTTGCTTTCTCTGTGACACTATGGAGACCATCTCTCTGAGTCCAGTTTCCTATTTGGGACTAACCCTATACTGCCTACGCTGTGACCCTCTTGGAATCCAGCAGCACGGCCACCATGTCTGTTACCATACCCTTCCTATTGGTAATCCTCGGAGAGGTGCCATGGTGACAGGAAGTGCAGGTTAATATTGTAGAAGCACTGACTAGTGGTGGCCAGGGAGGTGCTGCTGGAAAACACCTTGACTTCTAGTTTCCTGGACCTTAAATTCTTTAGTGTGTATGGGAAGTGGAGGAAGTGGGTACTGGTGGCAGTTGGCAGATAATCAAGCCCAGGGTGTTCACGCCGAGCTATACCTGCGGCTCATTTTTATTTTGGATTTCAAGACAGGGTTCCTAAATCCCTAAGTTGCCCAGACTGGGTTCATACTTGGGATCCTCCTGCCTCAGCCTCCCAGAGTGCTAGGACTATAGGCCTGTGCCACCATGCCTGTCTTAAATTCTTGTAAAGCCTTTACTGGGCACATCGTGGTCAATGCCTGCCTGGCTCCTTCCTCACCTGGTGAAGGAATGGGCAGTGGCTTTTCACTGTCCTCATACAGCACAGATCTTCAGACCCTCTGTTCCTGTCTACCTGTTCAGTCCCAGTGGCTTCCCAGCTAGTCGGGGACATTCTAGAAATGGGGCCAGCACCTGGGGATCCTCGTCACCTTGGAAGTGGGCTGTGCGTCAGCAGCTAAGGGTGCCATTGGCTGGGAGAAGGAGACCCTGTGGTTTCCCAGAGATGATTTGCTGCCCCTGGGCTGTTGGCCTCATCCCCAAGACCTGGATATCTGGCCAACACTGGACGGGCAACTTTAGAGCCAGGTACCAGGTCATCACTATGCCCCATGTTCCAGGGAAGCTCACCAGCCTCCATCCATGAAACAGATGAAGTAAGTCTGGACTAGGAAGATTGCAGCTGGAGGCCAGTCTAAGCTACATAGTAAGTTAAGACTAGACTAGACGAGAGTGAGACCTTGTCTCCAAAAACAAGTGAGATCTGAGGCCCCCCAGATATCAACAAAAGACAGAAGAAAAACCATGTGCACCGGGACAGAGTCTGATGGTGTGTGCATGCCAGCTTGTGTAACACTGCTGAACTCAAAGGTACCCTGGGCTGGGTACAAATCTGGAACGGGGTTCACCAGTGGAGGGAAGAGATGAGTGGTGTCGGTTGTAGGTAACTGAAACAAAATCTAGGGGCTGGAAGAATAGTACAGTGCTTAGAGAGCTGACTTAGCAAGCACAAGGCCCTGAGTTCGATTCTCCAGCACCACATAAAGATGAGTTGAGTGTGGTGGCGTACGCCTGTAATCCTAGCACTCAGGATGCGGAGGCAGGAGGACTGCCGTGAGTTCGAGGCCAGCCTGGGCTACATAGTTCAAGACCAGTTTAGATTACAGTGTGAGACTGTGTCTCATAACAGAATAGTAATCATCTATTTCTTTTTGCTGGATCCATGGCTTCGATCTTGGTTTGGTTTGGGTTGGGTTTTTTTGCTGTTACTGTTTTAATTTGCCTTAATGAGGAGGGAGCCAGAGCCTTCACACTGAGCTACATCCCCAGCCCTTTGTTATTTTTAATTTGAGACAGAGTCTCTACGTTGCCCAGGTTGAAGCTCAAAATTGTAGTCCTCCTGTCTCAGCCTCGCAGAATGCTGAGTTTATAGGCCTGTGCCACCTACTTGCCTGTGTGGCCTCTGCAAACCCCTGACCCACAGAGCACAGGATGTGGGGCGCATCCGTGAGCACCAGGGGCCTGTGGTATAGGCTGGTCATGGATCCTCTGTGGTTGGGGTGTGGGGTACTGGGCATCAAACCCAGGGCCTTCACACTAAGCTACATCCTCAGCCCATTTTTAAATTTTTGAGACAGGATCTTACTGAGTCCCTAAGTGGCCCAGGCTGGGCTCAAACTTGCAATCCTCCTGCCTTGGCCTCCCAGAGTGCTGGGATTACAGG
This sequence comes from Ctenodactylus gundi, assembly GCA_004027205.1. NCBI lineage: Eukaryota > Metazoa > Chordata > Mammalia > Rodentia > Ctenodactylidae > Ctenodactylus > Ctenodactylus gundi. Next base: position 124,477 of record PVKB01004588.1, read on the forward strand.
CCTGTACCACAGGCCCAGTGAGGCCAAGGATGCTTGAGCCTGGGAAAGTCAAGTCCACAGCATCCCAGCAGCCCCACGGAACAGATGGGAGCCTGCCCGCTCCACTCCCCTCACATAGGCCACATGTCCCTGTGCTCTGGGAACTGGGAGGAGTAGGCTTGTGGCAGGAGGATGGCTGTGTTTCTGCTGCCCCAGGAGACAACACTGGTGAAAGGGCCACCTGCTGCCACTTAGGGCCATTCAGTTTGTGGTCCCCCTGGCGGGGAGACACAAAAAAGACACAAAAGCTGCTGGCCTTTCAAGATTTGCATATTTTCAAAGTAAAATCATATTAAGTGGAATCCAGTGCTGTTTACACAAGACATAAAGCCACCCGCTCTTATGGAAGTTTTGACACGTTACCACATGGTGAATCTTGGAAGCATTAGAGTATATGAAGTAAGGCAGGCACAAAAGGATAAACTGTGTGTGATTCCTCTGGTGTGGTGCCTGGAGTAGTCAGTTCATAGAGACACGAAGAGCAAGGATGGCTGCCAGGGTGGAGGAGGCTGGTGTGGGAGCTAGGGTTCGTGGGACGGCAAGAGCTTTCTGGAAATGGATGATGGTGGTGTTTGCACCCCACTGCAAGGTACCATGACACCAAATTGTACCCCTAAAAATGGTTACGACAGTAAACTTTAGGTGTATTTAACTGTGATTTTTGAGACAAGGTCTTACTAGGAAGGCTAGGCAGGGCTTGAACTCACCATATGTAGCCCAGGCTATCCTTGAACCTACAATCTTCCTGCCTCTGCCTCCTGAGTGCTGGCATTAGAACACCGCCATGCCCTGAACTTATGTCTCAATATCTCAGAAACTGAAAAAAATAAAAATGCACCCACCCCAAAGCCCCAAACCACAGCCCACGAGAAACTTAACACCCTCTTCTGGCTGCTAAGCATTATGGGTCCCCAGGAAGACAAGCTGTGGCTCTGTTACTGTTCCTTAAGCCAGCGTTAAGAGCTAACTGCTCACTAGGGGCAGTGACCCTGCGTAACAGAAACTGGACCCACACCTGGCTTAGGATACAGCGGTGACCACGCAGGTTCAAACGAGGATATGAGAAGGGGGACGGTGGGGCCCACAGGGATGGGGCAGGGAGCCTGGCCTCCCTGGCCCAGCATTTCAACTCAAGGACCCAAGAACGGGTGCTGTTTACCCCTGTGGCTGCAGCAGCCGGGGCTGGTCAGCAGAGCCTCCCTCAGCCTGGGCAAGCCCCTGGGAAGGAGGGACGGGAGGGGGAGGCCTCTTTTCTAGCATGAAAAAGGAAACTTCAGTGGCCATGGAAATACCAGGCCGTGAGGGGGGTGGGGGGGCCTCAGCATCCACCGCCCTGCCCCTGGTGGTTTCTGCACTGCATCTATGGTCTCTCAGGTGCTTCACGGGGGCCAGATAGTGGATCGTATGTGTAACGCGTATGTCCACACCTTACAGCACATACTGCCTTCACGCCACCTCCCACACAGGGCACACACCTGGTACAGGCTTAGGGAGCACAGGCTCCAGGTCTCCTTATCACTGTGTCCAGAACTTGAAGCAAGATGCAAGTACCTGCCACTGTCACGACTCAGTTCCTGTCTTCGTGTATAATTTAGTTGAAAAGCATTTTTTTTTTTTTTTTGAGACAGGGACTTGCTCTTTTGCCCAGGCTGGCCTTAAACTCATGGCAGTCCTCCTGAGAGCTGGGATGACAGGTGTGTACCACCATACCTGGCTAATTTTTAAGAAGTGCTGGGGAAGCAAACCCAGGACCTCGCACGTGCTACACAAGTGTTCTAATCCATGAGCTATATGTCCCCAGACTAAATGAGGATCTTTCTACTTAAAAAAAAAAAAAATGTTTAGGGCCAGGTGTGGAGGCACATGCCGAAAATCTCAGGGAAGCTGAGGCAGACGTAATTAAGTAATTACAAGTTCAAGACCAGACTGGGCAACTGAGTGAGATACTGTCTCAAAAAAAGAGTGGGACATAGCTCTGAGGTAACACCCAGAGGAAAAGGTCATCCAGCCCAGGTTGGAGCAGATCCAGAGACACCCAGAGGGACTTCCTGGTGGAGGCCACCAGAGAAAATGTGATGCCACTGGATTTCAGAGAGATTGACACAACTGGTGAGCTGTAGGGTTATTATCTATGTATATAGAAAACTGCTAACAATAAATTCCAAATAGAATTGTGCAATAAAAGGGCATTGTGTCATCCAATGAGGTGTACCGCCTGGCACAGCTCTGAATAGCAATGCAGCCATGACGAGGGTCACACCAAGTACTGACCTGCACCAGACCGTGGCTGACCTGCCCACTGGGTGCACGTGAAGGGGCATTTGGCCAAGGGCTGCCGGGCCACTCAGGGCTGCCAGATACCCCAGTGACCCAGAGAAACGGAAATCGGGATTTTTCAGGGTAAACCTCTCCAGCTAAGTAAACGTTGCCGAAGAAACTTTAAAGACACATTTCAGGCCAAATGGATCAGATGCAGCCGCTGGGGAGAAGGATGTCAGAGCCAGGGCCTGAAAGTGCCCTGGGGCCCTGGGACGCCAGCTGCTTCCTCCAGAAATCTGGGGCCAGTGTGCGGGGCGGAGGCTCTGGGGACTCCCGGGTCCTTTACCTACAGCTGCCTCAGCCTGCTCCCGCTGCCACTCCTCCCAGCTGGGCACAGCGCCCCCCTCCCCCCCAACCCCGCCATGCCAAAATCAACCTCCCTGCTCAGGGGCAGCCAGAGCGGAGAAAGCGCACTACCGCTACCAGCTGCTGCCCTCTGGCGGCGACAGGTGGAACTGCCGCCTCGGTCAGGCCCCTCTCCTCAACGCCTTTGGAAAGCCCTGTCTGAATCCGGGGTTCAGATGAGAGGCACCTGAAAAACGCTGGATTTTCATGTTTTCTGTGGAATTAGGCATAATTCTCGGATTAGGCATAATGCTCGATTCATGATACTGTTCCACTCCAATCATCTCTGAATATCTGCATGGTCTCCTTCCCGCATTTTGATTCTCACTCTTAAGCAGCACCGAAGAAAGAATCCTAACAACTGCCTAATCGAACCGGCCCCCACCTCTGCTGCCCTCTGGAGGCAACTTCCGGAACTTCCATCCCATCCGTCAGTTTTAAGACCTTTCCTACTATAGGTCTACTGTAGATAGGGCTCAGCAGCTAAAGCGCTTGCCTAACAAGCGCCAAGTATCCAAGTTCATTTCCCCAACACCACCTAAACTGGTCATGGTAGGGCACACCTGCCATCCGTGAGGCTGAGACAGGAGGTTTGCCATGAGGCCAGCCTGGGCTCTGGAGAGCCCAATAAATAAATGTGCATGTTATTAGCCAGGCTTCTATGACACGAGCCTATTTATTATTCCAGCACTCTAGGAGGTACAGGCAGGAGGACTGCCAAGTTCAAGACAAGCCTGGGCAACCTAGTGACTTAATGAGACTTTGTCTCAAGATCAAAAAATAAAAATGAGCTGGAGATGTAGGTCAGAGTGAAGACCCCAGCCCCACTCCCCTCCCAAAAACACCTTCACATGGCTATGGCGGGAGGACGCCACATGCATGTCATCTCTGGGAACCTTCCATGCATTACCGTTACACAACACATCTTTTATCCTCTTGCTCTCAACCGTTTGTCCACCCAGCCACCAATGCAGGGCCAGCTCGGCAAGGGCTGGGAGCATTTCATGCCAGGATAACCAGACAGCTGTGCTTCTGGCTCCATTTACAACCTCAGCTTCCCTGTGGAACCTGCCAGGGACCCCCTCAGCCCCGCACAGGCATCAGCTGCATGTGCAGGGGAGTTTGCCCTGTGGGGAGCTGGGGGCCAGAGGGATACTGCAGTCTGTGAAGACAGGCTTCCTCCTCTCTCCTGGGATGGCCAGAGAGGCACAATTCATAGAGCTTCTGGGAGACAGCAGCCCGCCACAGCAGTGACCAGCTCAGTGGCATTTCCTTGTGTTGGCTGCCCTCCTTCCCTGCTGCACTGCTGACCAGGAAGGTTCCCCTGAACCCACAGTGCAGGCTCAGCATTGCCTGGCCTTCCTCAGGGGTGGCCTTGAAAGGCCATAAGTAGTAGATGGATGTGGCAGTGCATACCTGTAATCCAGTGTTCTCTGGGAGGCTGAGATAGGAGGTCACAATTCAAGCCCAACTTCAAGGGCCATTTAGTGACTTAGTAAGACCCAGTTGCCAAATAAAAAATAAAGACTGGGGATATAGCTCACTGTGTAGGCCTGGTTCCATCCCCAGTACCCCAGGAGGAAGAAGAGTAAACAGAAATACAGTGGCCCCTATAGTATTCCTGGGAGACTGATGCTTGGCTTCCCCTTCGGATACTCGCATCGCAAATCCTCAAGTTCTTAAAATGTCATGATATTTAGACACATGTAGCTTACACATATTTTCTACTTTCCAGCATTATTTAAATAACCTTTAGCTAACAATACTTAATATAATGTAAATGCTATGTAGAAGGGATGATTTGTGTGTGTGTGCATGCGTGTGTGTATGCGTGTGTGTGTGTGTGTGTGTGTAAAGAGCACCTTTATTTGGGGATGTTAAGGAAAGGGAAAAAGAGGGAGAAAGAAAGCTCCCAGCAAGTCAAGAGAGGGTTTCAAAATAGAGAAAAATCCCACAAGGGATGATTTTTAAAATGGTGTTTAAGTAAAAATAATTATTCCAATAAGACACATTGTCACTAACCCCGCTCAAAATACTCCCCTTGCTTTGAACACACCCCTCATTCCTGACACTTCCTGAAGCAGTTCTAGAAGTCCTCTTCCGTGTCTTTATAAGATGTGCTAACATACATACATATATACATACATGTAGTCCCACAGCAAACTACTTATATATGGCAAATGCTGCCACTGAGCACCATCAGCAGAAAGGCAGGCTCATACAAGCCAGTGCGGCGTGTCTTCATATACCTTATTCATGGAATCTGGCACCTCACAACTTCCAGCTCTTCCCCAAAACCAAAGTGACCGAGAAAGGCAAACATTTGAAATTGATTCAGGACATCGAGGCAGCCCACAGGGCTGACCACATTCCCAATGGGCAGAGCGCCGGGTGGTGCCTCTGATCATCCACTTTGGTGGGTGAAGAAGACGCTCAAGGGGATGACAAATGGCTCGTCTGATTCATCAGGAAAGATGAAGGCGCCCAGGCCCCAGAGAGGTGGATGGGCAGAATCCTCCATCACCGAAATGCTCAACAAGCAAGCCATCTGAACAGGAGACAGATTTCCTACAAAATCAAAGGCCTGAGTAATCAGCTCATGAATGCCAAGAACCAAGTAGCCTAGCTCCAAATCCCCACAGCTCCACAAGATTTTATGATAAAAAGCCAGGTAACCGACAGATGTCCAGGGACAAAGAGGCCTCAAGAGAGGGAGGCTGTCACAGGGCTCAGAACTACAGGCAAGCTGACACAAAACCTGGAGTGGACACCACAGCTCCCACACAGCAAGGAGTGAACTCTGAGCTAACACAAGTTGGAGTGGGACAAGCACAGCAGAGGGACAAGACCCTGGCAAGTGGTTCAGTCCCAGATTTACTCACATACTGAAGTCTAAACTTCCTTAAACATACTAGCTAAGGGCTAGTTTGGGGAGTTTCTTCCTCAGATTGCTCTTGCTGCTCTCTGGCAACAACCTGTTCACAGGACAAATGCACCATGACCCCTGTGGCAGCTCATACAAAGATCATGAGTGGCGCAGCCAAGGAGTGTTGACCCACAAAGCTTGCCAAGCATAAAAAGTCAATCAATGCCTTTTCCTGGGAGAAGAAAATGTACTGAGTTCCCTCCCACAAGGTGTTACACTATCGGGGTGTGACACCAAGCTGCCTCTAAAGTTTCAGTGGGACATTCTGCCAGGCTGAGGGATGCTGGGAACTTAGCTGTGTGCAAGGGAAACCTATAGAACATGCTCACCCTTGTTTCTACCGGGCCTGGCGTTGTACCCGTGGTACAGCTAGTGTACCTGGTACTCAGTGTGCAGCCTAGGAGGGTGTGATCATCCTAGGGGCAGTGGGAGAGGGAGGACCAGCACAGTATACAGTAGCCCATATTCTGCAGGGACACAGTATCCATAGGCTGGACAAACCTAGTTCAGTGTGACCTTCTGGTGGAAGTGCAGGCATTTCCGGAACGGCCGCACAGAGGGAGCTGCCCCTGCTGTTTACACGCCACTAAGGCGCAGCTGAGAAAGGCCAATGGGTCCCAAACAAGGACAAAATCCAAGGAGCTGTGTTCCGAGCAACCATCTTAGGACCTGCGTCACAGCTCAGAGATATATCACAGTTTAGTAAAGAAAAACTTTGCTACAGCCCCTAACAACCAGAAAGTAGCAAAACCGGCTACTTACTCGAACTAGTAACCTGGAATCCAAACCTGGAATCCGTCCTACAATCGCCACTCCAAGTCATCAGATGCGAGTGATCTGTGTTGAGGGCTCTAACAACAAATCACCTCAGCAACAGGAAGCAGGAAGCAGCCTTGCTCTAGAGCTCGACTTTCTAGTTCCTTCAGACCTCAAGGAAGTCCAGGTGCCTCCAACCACTTGCCCAGCCGACTAAGCCCTCTGCCCAGCACGCAACTCTCTGGTTCTTCTGAGTCTTTCAGCTTCTGAACCTGAGAGGCAACTGCTGGCACTACAATCGACTTGCCTCTAACTTAATGTTTTCTTCTCCCTAATTTTCTAGTGATAGGCCATTTCTCCTGAAATTCTGAAATAAACTCTGTATATTGTGTGAGTTCCAAAAAGTCCCATCAAGGAAGTCAAATGGATCTTCTAGTTGTGAGTCAAACGCAGCCTCTTAGCCCTTAGGCGTCTTTGGAAACAGGGCCACGCCTGTTTTATCCACAGTACCGGTTTAATAAAAGTCTCACCTACAAAGTAAGTCACCCGACAAGAAAACGCTGATGAAAAACACCTACCTACCTCCAAGATCCAACGATCCCGCGAAAGGCTCCAGCCGTCCACCATGGCCAAGAAGCGCTTCCTGCACCGCGCTGAGCTTCAGATGGAACTTCCAGCCGCACGGTGCACGCCCCAACTCTGGCCAGACTACAGCATCATCTCGTGGGTTCTCACGAACGCCTCGCTGTAGGGTCAGCTCTGGGAGCCACCCAGGCCTGGACTAGTGAAGACATACATCAGCGTCCTCCATTGTGGGACCATCTACGCAACTGCAAACGCATTCGTTATATAAGGTTCTTTGAAGTAACTACACCTGAAGAAAAGCACTTAGGCTGAAAGCAACTGCACCCAGGTGGTCCTCATCTCTGCTACAGCAAAGGGTGGAGATGCCCGTGAGGATGGCGAAGGCTCTCTCCACAGCAAAGGCTGGATCATTTGCCAAGTACATCAGGCTCATCAGGGATGATGCCCACAGCTGCCATCCCTTCTTGTTTACAAGCTGCTCACCTGAGCTCCCGGGCCTTTGCACTTGCTTTGATCTCAACAGAATAACATATGGTTCATTTTGTTATCTATGTCGATACACTTGCCTAACTTTTGTGGGGGGATTGAGGGGAGGTGGTGGCACTAGGGACTGAGCCCAGGGCCTTCACACTGAGCTACATCCCCAGTTCTTTTTTTTATTTTTGAGACAGGAACTTACTAAGCTGCTAAATTGCCCAGGCTGAGCTCGAATTTGTCATCCTCCTGCTTCAGCCTCCCAGGGTGCTGGGTTTACAGGCCAGCACCAGGGGTCCCAGGCAGGTACACTAACCAGGATTCTTTGTTTCAGGCATCCCGAGGTCACATTTTTCTGCCTGCAATCTGCTTATAACAAAAATGGAAGGTACTAGGTCCAGAAAATAAGGATAATTCAGCTTATCACTAATTGGGGATGACAGACCCCAGCTAGTGAGGTGTCTGGTGAAGGGCGCAGAGACCAAGGGGAAGTAAGTCACTCCCCATGGAGGTGGTCAAGTGCCCAAGGAGCCTCTCTGTAAACAAGACCACTTCCTCTGGGCAGCTCCCATTCTTACCAAGTTACACAACCACTGTGCTGCTTGCTCCAGCTTCCCCACTAACACGTTCAGCCCCAGGGTGGGTTCCTCTCCGCGTGGTGTCCTTTCATGTCCACCGTAAATTACAGGCTCCTGGAGGCCTAGGGAAGCATGCAGTCAACCCCTAATCTGTTTTCTTCTGCCCATTCCATCTTACCTGTATCTGCACCAGGAAGCAGGTGTCAAGGAGTCGGATGGCAGCTGTCCTATCCAGAGAGAACTGTCGTGCACAGATTCCCCTGCTGACGCACACTCATGTAAACTAACCCGTAATTAGAAAATGCCCACCGGAACAGTGGGCTCCTGACTATGTGGCACGAGCTCAGGGAGGTGGGCGGATGGCTGTGACATCAGAATGAGCGCACAGAGGCCCCAGTTCTCCACCCCTCCCTTCATGCCCTTGGCCCACTGCCACTGTAGCACCTCCTCACTGACTCTGGGCTTGCTCCTCCTGTTCCTATGCCACTGCTGGAAAAATAAGCCACGGCTAGCAGAGAGACAGGAGAGCTATGGCAGAACCACCAACTTCCCCAGCGGACAGGGAGCTGCCCCAGAAGCCTGAGTCCCTGTCAACAGCCGGCCAGGCCTGGACATGCAAGGCAGCCCTGCTGTGGGCAGCCTAAACCACAACACAGACTCACGAGCTCAACTGTTTTTATTTTAGGCCACTGATGTTCAGAGTGACTTATTATTCACCACTGTTTGTGCTGACAGATACGGGAGTCCTAAGGGTAGTTTAAAACCTCAGGGTCCCCTTCCATGCCACCAACCCTGCACAGGCTTGTTTTGGGTTTTGGTTTGGTTTGGTGCTGGGATCAAGCCCAGGGCCTTCACACCAAGCTATATCCCCAGACCATTCTTTGGTTTTTATTTAGAGATAGAGTCTTGCTAGGTCACTAAGTTGCCGAGGTGGCGCTTGAACTTGTAATCCTCTTGCGTCAGCCTCCCGGAGTACAGAGATTACAGGCCTGCACCACAGGGCCCTGCTACAGGTTTGTTTCATAAAAACCTAGTCTCTTTCTTCGTTACGCACGTAAACTCTGGCTTTAATTCCAAGGGCAGAAGCAATCTTTCCCCAGGGGCTGGATGGATGGATGCTGTGAACACAGAAGAGAAAGAGGGTAACTGGTGGCCGGCAGGACAAGCCAAATACACAGGCAACCGATTTGGAAGCTGAGAGCCGAATAAGATGGGCAGAGCCACCATGGTAACAGGGAACCAACGTGAGGAAGATCTGGCGAGTCCAGCAAAAGAGAGAACAACCAACGAATTTAAATCCTAATGGAACAATCTGAAAGAAAATGTAGTACATGAAGTTAAAAACTCAATGGACCTGGTAAACAGCAAGAGTTAAAATTTAACATAAATACTTGTAAGAACAAACATGTTGGGCTGGAGGTATGGCTCAGTGGTTAAAGCACCTGCACTGTAAACACAAGACCCTGAGCTCAATTCCTCAGTACCATATAAAGCTGGGCATGGTGGCACACATCTGCAATCCCAACACTTGGGAGGCTGAGGCAGGCAACTGTCCTGAATGCAAGGCCAGCCTGGGCTACACCAGTGAGTTCTGGACCAGCCTGGGCTACAGAGTGAGACCCTGTCTCAAAAAGAGGGAAACAAAAGGAAAAAAAGAACAAATGTGTAACCACCCAGAACATAGCACAGGGAGTTAAAGAAACTGAAAGCGCTACCAGAGGATGGAGCAGGAAGCCCCTACAGGAGATGTGTATGATTTGGAACCACAGACAAAGGCAACTTCAAAGTCAAAACACATGAGAAGTTTCC